>JAYESA010000016.1:159057661-159142661 GCA_036927795.1 Iris macrosiphon
ATACCCGATAACGTCTACCTAGGTCCGTCTAACCTAGGGCATCACCCAAAATTGGGCCAATCTCGGATTTCACCCGAAATTGACACAAAACCTAGTGTTAAAGTCTCCAAACACTACCAAACTAGTTCTAACTTCCTCCTACGGGTAGCCTAAGGGTCTAGGAAGGTTCTAAACTATTAATTACATTGTATAAGAGTAATTACAAGGGGAAAAATTAGGGTTTACCTCTTGGAAGTTGGAATCCCAAGTCAAAGTCTCCCAAAAGCTCCTAATCCACCACAACTAGCTTCCAAGCTCCCAAATCTAGCTCCAACACCAAATCTAAGCTCTACCCACCTAGGTTGGGAAAGAATGTAGGATTAGGGTTCACATAAGTAGAAGAAATGGAAGGAGAAAGGAGAGAAAATGGAGAAAGTTACTTGTTTGGAAGTGGGAAGGAGAAAGGAAGAAGGAGGAAAGAGTGGAGAAGAAGAAGAAGTGAAGAAGAAGAAGAAGAAGAAGAATGGGGGGAGGGGGAGCTGCTGTGCGGGTCTGGGAAGGAGAGAAAATAGGGTCGGCCAAGTGAAGAAAAGGGTTTACATAAATCCCCAAATGCCCAAAATGCCCTCCCCTAAATTGGTTTTGGGTTTCGGGTTCCAAAAGTACTCAAACTAACTCCAAATCTCTCCAACTAACCCACTAAAAATATAATAAATATTCTAAACCCAAAAATAGGTCTCACGGGGGTGTGGGCTGGGTCGGACATGGGTCCACTAGGGTCTAACATGGGTCCAGGCTAGCCAAAACCCTAAAACAATCAAATAAAAATAATACAATCACCAATTAAATATAAATACAATTAATTAAAAATAATACACAATTAACCCAAATTAAAATAAAAAAATACCCGGCTCTGGAAATGGGGTGGTGACACAATAGAAGATGTACCATCCAACCAAGAGAATAAATGCATTGGCATAGATTTTCTTAGAAAAGTTATAAGTTCATTGATGTAATTTTATTTCTAATACATAAATTTAGCTAAAAACATAGAAGTACAAGATTTTTATTCTCTGCTTCTTGCCATCCTGTCATAATACCTACGAGGCCTTGGCCTAAGACCAAGTATATTTCTTCTTGCTACTGTATCATTGGGCTCTCCCCTGGCAATTGTGCCCATGGGTCAAATTCATCAGTCTCCTGTGTCTGCACCGGCGCTGTTGGAGTCACAAATAACTGAGTAGTTGTATCAAACTATGGTGCATCAAATATAGAAGTGGCCATTTGCATGTAATAATTCTAATAGTCACCACCAGGCTGTGATGTTCCCTCGTCCGTCTCTCGGTCCATCTGTGGGGTACGTGCATGTGACGTTCACTCGTCTGCCAAATCATAAGTGCCCTGGCCAGCCCACTGATAAGTGCCCTGGTCAGCCTGATAGGAAGTGCCCTAATCATCCTGCTGGGAAGTGCCTTGGTCAGCCTCCTAGGAAGTGCCCTGGTCATCTTGTTGAGACGGACTATCCATATGCCAAACATTGGTATACTTTCTACGCGGACGTGCTTGCCGTCGGCTAACTAAGCCTTGAGGATAATCCGGTAGAATATGTAACGGATGGTTCGAGAGAGTCAGAATTGCTTGCACACCATCCAAAAATGATCTTACTGTTGTGCTCAACGAGTCTCTCACTGGATGATTTTTACATGCTCGTAGTAAATTTGGAAGCTGAAATATTAAGTAGAATCCAACTGATTCATATTAAAAAAAACTATGGAGACAAATATTTTTATCAATAAAATACGTACTTTCTCATTTACACGTTGTCACGACCCGCACCCGAAAAATCGGGCATGAGTCGTGGGTACGTCCAGCCTACGCCGCAGCATCGGCGGTAGAACGCTGTCTAGGTCAACTATCTAGATAACTCACACAAAAATCGGCCATGACCTCTCCAAAAGGAGGGCAACCACACAATCAAAATATAAACCTGTCAATATCTCAACTCCAAACGGAGGAGCAATATCAAATGATAATCACAATATACTCAATCATGAATCTAAGCACGATAAGATAACACAGAGATCTAACAACTATAAAGTCTAACCACCACCAACTACTACAACAACCACAACAATAATAATAATACAACAATATCCAAAATAATATACAATACAAGGTCTCAATCCAAAACCGGAGACAAATCCGGTGCTAAAAACTAATAAAAATAACAACAAGATCCTAGTGATCCCGGCTACCAACCCGGAAATTACTCCTAAACTAGAGGGTCCCTGTCTGCACCATCGACAGGCTCAGGTCCATAAAACGTTGGACACCACTCCGGATACTCTGGAAAAATATGTCCAGTCAGGACTGGAGCAAGTACATCTCTAACAGCAGTTTCATTTAAATGATAAAAACTATAAAACAGTTATAGCAAGTAGCAAGAAGAATGAAGCAAGTATGAAACAGAAAATAAACATGTATCACTGGTGCATAAAGGTAAAGATGCAGGAATATCAGAAACAAGATAGTAGTAACTGCAAGATACAAGAAATCTACACTAAGAGTAAGTCTGTGCACATGAACGTGTAGTGAGTCCAGCATGAAAAACATGTAGTGAGTCAAGTCCAGAAACATGTAAGTGAGACAAGTCAAGAAATGCATGAGAGTCCAGACTATAAAGAATGAACTCGGTGTCTTTGAAATACTTGTTTCGACATGTAAACGGCTAGGGGTAAGTACGGCTCACCGCGCACATGGGTGCACGGCTGCTATCATTCCAGATTAGACCAGAGGGAGTGATTCCTGATGATGCCAGATAGGAATGTTTACATGTCTACTCGAGTATTTTCCCGCCCCGACTAATACAAGTGGATCCAAGACCCGACACGCAAATCAAGATGAGTCCAGCCTGAACATGAATGATGCCTGTAGGTGATGCCTGTAGGTGATGCCTGTAGGTGATTCCAGAATAGAGGCCAGAAACATAAAATGTACGTGTCGCAAGTAAATGAATCCAGAAATATCAATCAGTGTCCCGTGTTGTGCCAGAATAATCAGATGATACTATACTAGAAGCTAAATCATAATAATCATCAAATAATGAAAACTATCAGAGAATGTACTCGCCTGACGTCCTGAGCAACTGGCGATCCGAACTGGTATCGCAAGGACCTAATGCGAAAAGCAAGGTTAAACAGGATTCTAATGAGTTAAACAGATATAAAATAACTAAAAATAGGCTTCTAGGGTCGTTCTAGGTCAAATGGGTCAAACCGGTGAAATCTGGGTCAAAAAGTCAACTCTGGGTCCAAAAGTCAACTCTGGGTCAAAACTAGGTCCAAAGTTGACTTTGGCGGTCAACCGAGTCAACTACGGTCAAGTCTGGGTCAAACTAGGGTGCTCCTGAAATTCTAGGTCAAACCGAGGTCATTAAGCTAGAAAACTCACAAACTCGCCTCCTTGAGATACCGGGATACCCTCGGTATCCGATACCTCAACCTAGGCTACGCACCCCGCCTAAACCCGCTAAAACCTATGCTAGCACGCGTAAATATATACACATAAGCATATAAAAATCACTCCAAGACAAATCCTAGGCTATTGCTCAAAAACCCCGCTCGAAACCCAATACCTTGGTTATCTTAAGGTATTGAGATACCTCGGTATCTCAAGGTATTGAGATACCGCTCTCAAACCCCTCTAACTAGCTATCTAGCTACTAATTATATACCTAGATATTAATCTAGGCTAGGTAATATAGATATCTACCATAATTATATATATCTAAGTATGTATTTACCTATATATATATATATCCACACATATATACATTTACCCATTTACTGTCACGCCCCGATTCCGTGGAATCGATAGTCGTCCCCCGGGCGTGACCGCCGTGCGGGCCTAGGTTGCGCACCGCACAAGGCTAAGTATTTTTGTTTCGCATAGCGAGCACATATTCAGAGTACGCTGATAATTGAACAAAGATTGAAACATGAAAAAGTTCTCTTTTATTGATAATATGAACATCTATTACAAACTCCCTGAACTGAGTCATATGGATTGCCTCTATGGGCTTACAAAAGTGTTGACACAAAATGAGATAGCAGTCCTGTACATTACATCCCTTACTAAACTCAAAATATAAGACCTTGGGACGGAACGACTGCCTTGCCACGAAGCTGCATGATTGCTTTGGTGGCTAGTTTCTTCTTCAAAAAGGCTTCTTCTTCAAAATGCGTCAAAGGTGGCACGGTCGAAGCGTGCCTACAGCTGGACTGGATTGGGGATTGTCTCCTGCTCCTCGCTTGGTTCTCCTAGCGCAGGGAACCTGTTTCAACGAGGGTCAGTACATCGAAACGTACTGGTGAAGGCAAGCTAACCCAACTATACCAATCAACACGTTGTTTTAATGAAGCATGCATATTTCTTGTGGGTTTCTATCTTGCCTTAGTTCATTTTACAACAAGACATAGATATAGAATTATTGAAATAACCCGTCACCGTTCGGTGACATTTACCTGTCCGTCTGAACCACCTGCACAATACTTACCTTGCCTTCCCTGTCAAGAAGACACAAGTTAGTAGCAACGGGTTTAAATATACGAGGGGATCACTGGCTTTGATGCCATAATGGACGGTCTTAGTCTCAGGCTAAGGTGACGGAGGCACATGTATCGCTGCACGCCATCTCGCCTATGGGAGAGACTAATCTTGAGGTTCCGTCCGGATCGGATCGGTGCCAGTGCCCCAGCGACCGTCCGCAGGAACCGAGAGGCCTTGTGCACAAGTTGTCCGTGATCAACGGCGTTTGTGTTAAGTTTGCATTTATGTAGCTGAGGCATTGAAATCAGGGGATATATAGCATTGTGTGATGTATTTTGCATAGTCTCCCTGAATAATTGATGCATGGCAAGGGTGTTCTACATAAGGCATATTTATAGAAGAAGAAGTAAGCATTCTAACTTGTATATATGCATATGGTAAACATTTTGAATAGGCAAGCATGTAGTAAGTAACCGTTCACACGTTTTAATGACAAGCATACAGATCCAAGTCTATTTCCCTTATCTTGATATCTTTTAGTTAATACTTGGTATCGTTTGATCGGGGCAAGCACGAACGCAAGATTTAGATGTGAAGACTAGCAAGTAGGGCTAGCTAATCGGGTTGGTAGCCACTCACTTTTAGTGGTTGGAAAGAGGAAGGAAGGAAGTGATTTAGGAGTCCGCTTGAGCGACGCCTAGTGCTGGATCACCTGTATTGACACGAACAGCTGATCAGTACTTCTTCCTCTCTTTCCATTATCGGAATTGAAGTGCAGTCCTAAGAACGAAAGCAATGAAATCCATCGAAACCGTTCAAGAAAACCCAAACAAATCCGAAATCCAACTCAAGGCACGAAAGCAACAAGCGACAGCGAAAACTAGGCAACAAAAGAATGCAGCGGAGAGGTCCCTCCTGACTCTGCCGCTAAGTCGATCCTTGGGGCACGGTCCACTGAATATGGGAATCGATTCCGAAGAAACAAATCCATAACGAGGACGAGTTCTTAATTCAATCTATCCCGATCGAACGATACCGTCTTAGTATTTCTTAGCCGCGCTCCCCGAATAGGGGGAACGGGGCACCACATCCTACCCAACTAATTGGAAGTTTCGTCCCGAAACTTAAAGAATAGAACCTACCACTAGGAAATAGTGAGGGGAACCTTTCCCTCATTTCGGATTCAAGCTCCCAAGTAGATTCTTCAACGGAGTGATTCCGCCAAAGCACGCGCACTAGAGGAACCGAACGGGTCCGAAGCAGCTTTTCTTTTCTATCCAAAATTTGCACAGGCTGTTCTACATACGTCAAGTCGGCTTGTAGGTTCAGTTGGTCGAGGTCTACCACATGGCTCGGGTCGTACACATATTTCCTAAGCTGTGAAACATGGAATACATCGTGTACGTCGGATAGGGATGGTGGTAGAGCAATCTGATACGCAACTGAGGCAACCCGCTTTAGTATTTCGAACGGGCCGACAAATCTCGGACTCAGCTTTCCTCTTGCTCCGAACCTGCTGACTCCTCGCATGGGCGAGACCTTGAGGAATACTCGGTCGCCTACTTGGAACTCTAGCGGTCTTCGATGTGTGTCCGCGTAGCTCTTTTGGCGGCTTTGAGCTACCTTCAATCTATCCCGAATCAGCCGGACTTTCTGGACGGTCTGCTCGACGAGCTCAGGGCCAAGTATCTGTCGTTCCCCAACTTCGTCCCAGCAGATAGGAGATCTACACTTCCGCCCGTATAACGCCTCATACGGCGCCATTTGAATGCTTGATTGATAACTATTGTTGTAAGGAAATTCAGCTAAAGGTAGATGAAGGTCCCAACTCGTCTTCAAGTCCAAGGCGCAGAGTCGCAACATGTCTTCGAGGATCTGGTTGACACGCTCGGTTTGGCCGTCGGTCTGTGGATGGTAGGCGGAGCTAAACTTCAACTTCGTCCCCATTGCTGACTGCAGGCTTCCCCAGAAACGTGATATGAATCGACCATCTCGATCGGAGACTATGGTTACGGGCACGCCATGGAGTCGAACGATTTCGTTGAGATATATCTGAGCCAGGCGGTCGGCACTCCAAGTAGATTTGATAGGCAGAAAGTGAGCTGACTTGGTGAGTCGATCGACGATAACCCAGACTGCATTATGTCCCCGTTGCGTCCTTGGCAAACCAATGATAAAATCCATCGTTATATCATTCCATTTCCACTCCGGAATAGCAAGGCTCTGCAGTTCTCCGCCTGGTTTCTGGTGTTCGGCCTTTACTCGTTGACAAGCCATGCAATGCGACACAAACTGCGCCACATCCTTTTTCAAGCCGTGCCACCAAAACGTCGTACGAAGATCCCGATACATCTTTGTGCTACCCGGATGAGAAGTATAGCTAGAATAGTGGGCTTCCGTGAGTATCTCTTCCCTGAGGGCCGCGTCGCTTGGAACGCACAGTCTTTTCTTCACTCGAAGCATCCCATCCGTGCTTACCGCAAAGTCGGACACCTTCCCTGCTGAGATAAGAGCATGAATCTTTTGCAGGAATGGGTCGTCCTTCTGAGCGGTCTTTACTCGTTGTAACAAGTCGGGTTCGAGGCGCAGTTGTGATACTTGCGCCCACCTTGTGTATCTGATTTTCAAAGTAATGCCCAGTGATTCAAGATTCCGGCGCAGCCTATCATCAATAGCCAAACTTCCTGCAAACACTCGACTCAGTGCGTCAGCTACGACGTTTCCTTTGCCAGGCGTGTATCTGATCATGAGGTCGAAGTCGCTTAGGAGTTCAAGCCATCGCCGCTGCCGAAGATTCAAATCTTTTTGAGTGTACAAGTATTTCAAACTTTTGTGGTCCGTATAGATTTCACACGGCACACCATAAAGATAGTGGCGCCACAGCTTTAATGCAAACACTACCGCGGCAAGCTCGAGGTCATGCGTTAGGTAGTTCTGCTCGTGAGGCTTTAGCTGTCTAGACGCGTAGGCTATGACTTTGTCCCGTTGCATCAGGACACATCCTAGTCCCCTTCCTGATGCATCGCTATATATTTTGAAGTCATCTGGTCCGTTTGGCAAAGTAAGGACCGGGGCGGAGACGAGGCGCTGCTTTAACTCCGTAAACGAAGCTTCACAGTCGTCCGTCCAAGTAAACTTTGCACCCTTCCGTGTGAGCTGCGTCAAGGGCGAAGCAATCCTAGCAAAATTTTGTATAAATCTTCGGTAGTACCCTGCCAGGCCAAGGAAACTTCGGATGTCGCTAGCTGACTCCGGTCGTTTCCACTGCGTGATTGCTTCTACTTTCTTCGGATCAACTGAGATGCCTTCCGAGGAGATGATATGCCCCAAAAATAAAATACTATCCAGCCAAAATTCTGATTTGCTTAATCTGGCATACAACTTGTGGTCTCGAAGGGTTTGCAGCACCATCCGCAGGTGTCCTGCGTGCTCATCCCTAGTCTTCGAGTACACTAAGATGTCATCGATAAACACCACCACGAATTTATCGATGAAGGGCCTAAAGACACGGTTCATCGTATCCATGAATGCAGCAGGAGCATTCATCATTCCAAACGGCATCACAGAAAACTCGTAATGGCCGTAGCGGGTTCTGAAAGCAGTCTTGGGTACGTCTTCTGGCTTAATCTTCAGCTGGTGATAACCCGAGCGAAGATCTATTTTTGAAAACACTGCTGCTCCTTGTAGTTGATCGAATAAGTCATCAATCCGTGGCAGAGGATATTTGTTTCTGATTGTGACCTTATTCAATTCTCTATAGTCGATGCATAGGCGTAGAGTTCCGTCCTTCTTCTTCACAAAGAGCACGGGAGCGCCCCAAGGAGACACGCTCGGACGGATGAACCCACGATCAAGTAATCCTTGGAGTTGGCACTTTAGTTCCTTCAGCTCTGCAGGGGCCATTCTGTATGGAGGTTTGGAGATCGGCTGCGTGTTCGGAAATGTGTCAATAGTGAATTCAATCTCTCGATCGGGCGGCATGCCGGGTAGTTCGCTCGGAAACACGTCGGGGAACTCCGCCTCAACGGAATTAGGCTCGACGTTTGCGTAGTCCTGCCGCGCGTCCCGAACTGATGCTAGAAATCCCTCGCAGCCTGTGTAGAGCATTCGCCGAGCAGATTTTGCCGAAATCACCATGCAGGCCGTGGTCGCATCGTTCGCTGGACTACTGGTGTAACAGAACACGGCTTCTCCGGGCAGACGGAAAACGACTCGCTTCTCTGCACACTCAATGGTTGCCGCGCATGCGCCTAGCCAGTCCATTCCCAAGATGATATCATAGTCCCTAACATCTAGAACTAAGACATCGAGCGACAGCTTCTTCTCCCCAATACAAATGTAACCACCTAGGCATACTGAACGAACAGGGATTTTTGTACCAGAGGGGGTGCTAACATTTAAATCTAAGTGCAACGGAGTCATTTTTACATTGTTTTCCACGGCAAAATTTGTGGAAATAAAACTATGCGTTGCACCTGAATCAAATAGAACACGAGCAGGTATATTATTGAAAAGTAAGGTACCTGACACGACGGTATCCGAAGCTAATGCTTCTTCCCGTGTCATGGTGTAGACTCGGCCTTGAGCTTGATTACGCCCTTGCTGAGGCGCCGCTCGATTTGCCTGAGGTGCCGGAGTCTGATTTTGTTGCGGAGGACGGCGCTCGGTGAACTTTGGACAGTTGGGAAGGGCGTGATCGGAAGCTCCACAAATGAGACATAACCCGTGCTTCCGGCGACATTCACTTTCGACGTGCCCTGTCCTCCTACAGAAATCACATCGTTGCCCCGAGTTTCCCTTTTTCGAACCGCCGTTGTTAGGGCGCTTTGCAGCTGTGTTTCCTCTGTCGTTGCCTTGGCGTTTGTGATTGGGGGTTTGCACAGCGCCGGTGGCAACGTGAGGATACTGCGGCTCGAGGGAGAGGGCATGGTTTAAGACTTCCCTCATCGTCTGATACTGTGGAACGGATACGTGCCCGTGGATGCCAGGACGTAGCCCTCCTTCGAATCGTCTGGCACGACTCGCTGCATCCGGTAGGTAAGCGGTGGCAAATTTGGCCAGTTTGTTGAATTCTGCCGAGTATTGCTTCACCATCATACTGCCCTGCCGGAGCTGAACGAAATCATTTTCCCGTTGTCGTCGTAGAGGCGGGGGTATAAACTCCTCCTCAAACGCGGCACGAAAGGTCGTCCACGCGATCGCCTCCTCTCCATGGCCAAGTTGAAGAGATCGTCGATGCACGTCCCACCAGTCGTGCGCATTGAAGCGAAGCAGTAGTTTGGCACAAGTGACGCGCTTGTCTTCCGGCACGTCCAGGAGAGAAAAATGATCTTCAAGCTCGGCGAGCCAATCTAGGGCCACGATTGGGTCCTCAGTCCCCTTGAATGGCGTGTTGCAGACCTTCTTAAAGTTTGCAAAGGTGAAGGTAGTCACTTCCCTCGTCCTTGGCACAGGCGATGGTTCGACTTCAAGCGCTGGCTGCTCCACTGGTGTAGCTGTCGTTGCGGCAGAATGGTTGGAGGCCAGGGTCTGAACAAGCTGTTGCAGGGTATCTACCTGCTTTTGTTGGACTGAGAGCCTTGCCTCTAGGTTGCTCTCGAACTTGGCTTGGCGGGCATCATCCCTCTGTCGTTGCTCGGTTAACATTTGCATCACTTGTTGAATCGAGTCTGTTTGAGACATGCCTCGTTGGCTCCGAGAGCTTCCTGATGTTCCGGAGCTGCTCTCCTGAGTCCGAGGCTCGCCTGGTGCTAGCGCTGATGGTTGCGCTTGCGTCGTTCCTTGAAAGGAAGGTAAATTACATCAGGATCATAATGTATTATGGACTTATTGCATGAACGTATCTCATTTGGCCTTAACGAGTTCAGGAGTTCGCATAGGCGAGTTATCGCTAAGGGAACTTTTCCGTTTCATGAATCAAAGGAACTTTGAAGCTGTGCTCTGATACCAACATGTCACGCCCCGATTCCGTGGAATCGATAGTCGTCCCCCGGGCGTGACCGCCGTGCGGGCCTAGGTTGCGCACCGCACAAGGCTAAGTATTTTTGTTTCGCATAGCGAGCACATATTCAGAGTACGCTGATAATTGAACAAAGATTGAAACATGAAAAAGTTCTCTTTTATTGATAATATGAACATCTATTACAAACTCCCTGAACTGAGTCATATGGATTGCCTCTATGGGCTTACAAAAGTGTTGACACAAAATGAGATAGCAGTCCTGTACATTACATCCCTTACTAAACTCAAAATATAAGACCTTGGGACGGAACGACTGCCTTGCCACGAAGCTGCATGATTGCTTTGGTGGCTAGTTTCTTCTTCAAAAAGGCTTCTTCTTCAAAATGCGTCAAAGGTGGCACGGTCGAAGCGTGCCTACAGCTGGACTGGATTGGGGATTGTCTCCTGCTCCTCGCTTGGTTCTCCTAGCGCGGGGAACCTGTTTCAACGAGGGTCAGTACATCGAAACGTACTGGTGAAGGCAAGCTAACCCAACTATACCAATCAACACGTTGTTTTAATGAAGCATGCATATTTCTTGTGGGTTTCTATCTTGCCTTAGTTTATTTTACAACAAGACATAGATATAGAATTATTGAAATAACCCGTCACCGTTCGGTGACATTTACCTGTCCGTCTGAACCACCTGCACAATACTTACCTTGCCTTCCCTGTCAAGAAGACACAAGTTAGTAGCAACGGGTTTAAATATACGAGGGGATCACTGGCTTTGATGCCATAATGGACGGTCTTAGTCTCAGGCTAAGGTGACGGAGGCACATGTATCGCTGCACGCCATCTCGCCTATGGGAGAGACTAATCTTGAGGTTCCGTCCGGATCGGATCGGTGCCAGTGCCCCAGCGACCGTCCGCAGGAACCGAGAGGCCTTGTGCACAAGTTGTCCGTGATCAACGGCGTTTGTGTTAAGTTTGCATTTATGTAGCTGAGGCATTGAAATCAGGGGATATATAGCATTGTGTGATGTATTTTGCATAGTCTCCCTGAATAATTGATGCATGGCAAGGGTGTTCTACATAAGGCATATTTATAGAAGAAGAAGTAAGCATTTTAACTTGTATATATGCATATGGTAAACATTTTGAATAGGCAAGCATGTAGTAAGTAACCGTTCACACGTTTTAATGACAAGCATACAGATCCAAGTCTATTTTCCTTATCTTGATATCTTTTAGTTAATACTTGGTATCGTTTGATCGGGGCAAGCACGAACGCAAGATTTAGATGTGAAGACTAGCAAGTAGGGCTAGCTAATCGGGTTGGTAGCCACTCACTTTTAGTGGTTGGAAAGAGGAAGGAAGGAAGTGATTTAGGAGTCCGCTTGAGCGACGCCTAGTGCTGGATCACCTGTATTGACACGAACAGCTGATCAGTACTTCTTCCTCTCTTTCCATTATCGGAATTGAAGTGCAGTCCTAAGAACGAAAGCAATGAAATCCATCGAAACCGTTCAAGAAAACCCAAACAAATCCGAAATCCAACTCAAGGCACGAAAGCAACAAGCGACAGCGAAAACTAGGCAACAAAAGAATGCAGCGGAGAGGTCCCTCCTGACTCTGCCGCTAAGTCGATCCTTGGGGCACGGTCCACTGAATATGGGAATCGATTCCGAAGAAACAAATCCATAACGAGGACGAGTTCTTAATTCAATCTATCCCGATCGAACGATACCGTCTTAGTATTTCTTAGCCGCGCTCCCCGAATAGGGGGAACGGGGCACCACATTTACCTTACCTATACACCTATATATATGACTATACTATCTAGATATCTCTAGGTATTGATATAACTATATGTATATAGGTATCTATATCTTAGATAGATATATCTAAGTATCTAGCTATCTACCTATCTAGTATCTAGAAACCTAACTATCTACCTATCAATTACCTATCTATCTATCTAATTATCCATCTACCTATCTAAGAATCTATTTATCTAACTATCTATGTATCTATTTAACTATTTACCTTGTTATCTATCTATCTAAATATCTATCTACTACCTATTTACCTATCAATCAACCATCTATCTATTTATCTATCTAACATATACCTATTTATCTAACAAATCTATTTATGTATCTAAATGTCTAACTATCTACCTATCTCTCTAACTATCTATGAATCTATCTATCCAAGTATCTATCAATCTATCTATCTACTTATATATATATCAATCTATCTTCTCCCTCACTAGCCCTCGCTAACACGCTGCTGCTGCTCTTGCTCCGCACCTTGCTGCTGCTCGCTGCTGCAAACTGCTGCTGTGGCTGCTATGCTGCTGCTAGCTGCTGCTACTGCAGCTTTGCTGCTGCTGCTGCAGCTTCCTGCTGCTGCTGCATTGCTGTGCAGTGCGCAGCGCACTGCACGCTGCTGCTGCTGCTGTGCAGGTCCAGTCCCCCCCCTCTCTTCTCTCATACACCCACACACACACTCCTATATATACACATATATATATATCTATATATATATACATACATACATATATATATACACACAAGCTCCTATATATATACATACACACACTAATATATCTACTAACACACAAAAACACTCAAACACATATCAACACACACACACACATATAATTATATACATATATCTATATATATGTATATACACACTAATAGCTCTATATATATACTACTAGATACCTATATATATATACACTTATCTCTATTCTAACACACTCACTAACACACACACCTACACACTCACAAACACACTAATACACACACTCACACACAAATATATACATAGCTATAAATATGTATAAACACACATATTAATATATATATACACACATACAAATATATATATATACATATCAATACACACACACACTCTAAGATATATATATATACACACACACATTCAAATATATATATACATATACACACAAGCACACTTACACATATACATATATATATATACACATAGACATATACACCCACAAGCACATAGATATAAATACACACACCCATATATATAAATATATATACATATATACAAATACATATAAATATATACATATATATGTACACATATAAATATATATATATATATAAAGACACACACACAACCACAACACAACACAACACTCAAACCACACACCCCACTCACGCCCAACGACCCCGACACTCACCAACGCCTATAAATATATAAAATATAGCTCAAAAACTCTAGCACACACTCCCCGAAGCTAACCCAACGCGCGCACAAGCCCGAAACTAGGAAACCACGTCGAAATGGCCGTTCGGTCATTTCGACGAACACGCGGTGCGCGGCTCAAAAAACCTCCTGAAACGCACACCAAACGAACTTGGAATCGGCCCAAAATTTACCCACGCGTCCTAAACGATGTCTAGATCCTAGAAAATGCGCTCCCATGTCGATTCTAGGCCCGTGGCGGAAACGTACACGCACTTAGAATCGACGACGACGAAAAGCCCCAATTTCGCCCGAAACGCCCGTTTCTCCGCGACGCGGCTTCCCGTGTCCGAACGGAGACACGCACTCACCCTCAAGACACCCGACAACGTCTACCTAGGTCCATCTAACCTAGGGCATCACCCAAAATTGGGCCAAATTCGAATTTCATCCGAAATTGACACAAAACCTAGTGTTAAAGTCTCTAAACCCAACCAAACTAGTTCCAACTTCCTCCCACGGGTAGCCTAAGGGTCTAGGAAGGTTCTAAAATATTAATTACACTATAAAAGAGTAATTACAAGGGGAAATTTAGGTTTTACCTCTTGGGAGTTGGAATCCCAAGCAAAAATCCCCAAAATGCTCCAAATCCTCCAATCCAAGCTTCCAAGCCTCAAATCCAAGCTCCAACACCAAATCTAGGCTCTACCCACCTAGGTTAGGGAAAGATCTAGGGTTAGGGTTACATAAAGAAGAAGGAATGGAAGAAAGAAGGAAGAAAAGTGAACTTACTTGAAGTAGGAAGGAGAAAGGAAGAAGAAAAATGAGTGGAGAAGAAGAAGAAGTGAAGAAGAAGAGTGGGGGGAGAAGAGGCTGCTGGTTCACGGGTGTGGGGGGGAGAAAAATAGGGCCGGCCACTTAATAAAGGGTTCCACTAAGTCCAAATGACCAAAATGCCCTCCCGTAACTCGGTTTTGGGTTTCGGGGCTCCAAATGCACTCAAACTAGTTCCAAATCTCTCCAACTAACCTCCTAAAAATAAAATAAATATTCTAAGCCCCAAAATAATTCTCACAAGGATGTGGGCTGGGTCGGACATGGGTCCACTAGGGTCTGACATGGGTCCAGGCTAGCCAAAATCCTAAAACATACAATAAAAATATAATAAAAAAATAATGCAATCACTAATTAAATATAAATATAATTAAATATAAATAATACACAATTAACTAAATTAAAAAAAAATACCCGGATCTGAAAATGGGGTGGTGACGAGCCTATCCTCCTTAGAAAATTTTGTCCTCGAAATTTAAAGTCAATCACACTCCTCTAGGTCAAACCCCCAACAATCACAGTCAAGAAATTCTACCTAAACAACATACAAGATCAGGGTCCTACTGGTCGTGTTATTACAGTCTCAATCGGGGTCACTACACTATCTACCACAGCACAAAAAGTCTAACAGGTACTAATAAAGCACACCACAAGGAATGGAAAGGACAGGAAGAAGAAACAAGAGACAGACCTGCTAACCCGACATCCGTAGCATCGGCCTCCTCGACCGTCAACGCATAAGCCCTGCCCTGCTGGGGTGTATCCCTCTGCTGGTGCGGGGCATGATGCTGTGCCACAGATGGCCTAGCTCCAACTCTCTGATCCTGTGCTCCACCCAATGGAGGTGCAGTAGGGCAATCTCGCATCTGGTGAGCAGCCGATGCACAGAACAAACACACCTTCAGTCTCCTCCTACAAACATCCCAAGTGTGTCCTGCCTTCCTGCAGTAGGCACAAGTGGGCGCTCTCTGATCCTGACCCTGCTGCGCTGCCTTCTGCACATAGGGACGCTTAGCTGGTCCCGCACTGCCACTCGCACTGCCTGAATCATCCCTGCCTCTCTTGGACTTGAGCTCCAAGTCATCCTCTGCTCTCTGAGCATCTCCTACTATCTGCTCAAAAGTCGTCTCGCGGTCGCTCCTGGTCAAAGACTTGACCGCCATAACCAAGCCCTTGCGAAACTTCCTCGCCTTTGCTGCCTCACTCAAGCCATCTACAAATCTGCCCAGACGGCAGAACTCCGCTGCGTACTCGTCCACCGTCATGCTCCCTTGGACGAGTGCCTCGAACTGGCTCTCCAAAGCACTGAGCGCCACATCTGGGAAAAACTTCTCCTTAAAAAGCCTCTTGAAAGCCTCCCAAGTAAGCCCTGGCGCTGTGATCCTCGTATCTGTGCGATACCACGTCAAAGCGAGGTCGAACATCTGGCTGCCCGCTGCCTCTATCTGCATGCTGTCTGGAATCTGCGCCAGCCTGAAGATCCCCTCAATCTGCTCTATCCAGTCATCCGCGTACAGGATCCCTTCTGTACCACGGAACTCCTTGGGCCGCATCCTCTGAAAATCAATGATGCTGCCCGGCCTCGGGTGCTGAATCTGATCTGCCTGTGGCTGAATCTGTGCCACCCTGTCCACTGCCGTCATGGCCACCTGGTGGGCTTTCTCAATGCCCAGTCTCATCACATCCACCTGACGGTGCTGCGCGTCCATCATCTCCCTGAAGAACGCAAACAACTGCGCGGCATCTACTGGAGCAGAAAGTGGTGGAGGAACCACCGGAACGACTGGGGTAGTCCTCGGATCGACAGGTGAAGGAGGATCCCCGAGAGAAGCAGGTGCTCCCTCAACCGCAGGAGTGGTGAGTGGAGCGGTAGCAGCTGCCTGAATACGAGCTGGACGAGAGGTAGCAGACCTCTCCGAGGCAACTGCTGGAACGGTACGATGGGATCGTGCCTTCGGAGGTATCCTGAACACAGATCAAAAGAAGTCAATACGGCGCAAGATACGATATCATCAAAGAAGGACGGTAATATTTCAAAAGAAAGCAATTTCAGAATAATTAGATTGGAATTGTTCCTAGTCGTGATTGAGTACACTCTCATCCTAGATCCTAGATCCTAGATCCTGGAGCAGGCTCGCAGCAGTACAACTAAGTTGTTGTACCACCACGATATCGCACTAATTGCGAATCGAGACCTGCATGGGCCACCACCAAAAACGTGTCACGACCCGCACCCGAAAAATCGGGCATGAGTCGTGGGTACGTCCAGCCTACGCCGCAGCATCGGCGGTAGAACGCTGTCTAGGTCAACTATCTAGATAACTCACACAAAAATCGGCCATGACCTCTCCAAAAGGAGGGCAACCACACAATCAAAATATAAACCTGTCAATATCTCAACTCCAAACGGAGGAGCAATATCAAATGATAATCACAATATACTCAATCATGAATCTAAGCACGATAAGATAACACAGAGATCTAACAACTATAAAGTCTAACCACCACCAACTACTACAACAACCACAACAATAATAATAATACAACAATATCCAAAATAATATACAATACAAGGTCTCAATCCAAAACCGGAGACAAATCCGGTGCTAAAAACTAATAAAAATAACAACAAGATCCTAGTGATCCCGGCTACCAACCCGGAAATCACTCCTAAACTAGAGGGTCCCTGTCTGCACCATCGACAGGCTCAGGTCCATAAAACGTTGGACACCACTCCGGATACTCTGGAAAAATATGTCCAGTCAGGACTGGAGCAAGTACATCTCTAACAGCAGTTTCATTTAAATGATAAAAACTATAAAACAGTTATAGCAAGTAGCAAGAAGAATGAAGCAAGTATGAAACAGAAAATAAACATGTATCACTGGTGCATAAAGGTAAAGATGCAGGAATATCAGAAACAAGATAGTAGTAACTGCAAGATACAAGAAATCTACACTAAGAGTAAGTCTGTGCACATGAACGTGTAGTGAGTCCAGCATGAAAAACATGTAGTGAGTCAAGTCCAGAAACATGTAAGTGAGACAAGTCAAGAAATGCATGAGAGTCCAGACTATAAAGAATGAACTCGGTGTCTTTGAAATACTTGTTTCGACATGTAAACGGCTAGGGGTAAGTACGGCTCACCGCGCACTGGGTGCACGGCTGCTATCATTCCAGATTAGACCAGAGGGAGTGATTCATGATGATGCCAGATAGGAATGTTTACATGTCTACTCGAGTATTTTCCCGCCCCGACTAATACAAGTGGATCCAAGACCCGACACGCAAATCAAGATGAGTCCAGCCTGAACATGAATGATGCCTGTAGGTGATGCCTGTAGGTGATTCCAGAATAGAGGCCAGAAACATGAAATGTACGTGTCGCAAGTAAATGAATCCAGAAATATCAATCAGTGTCCCGTGTTGTGCCAGAATAATCAGATGATACTATACTAGAAGCTGAATCATAATAATCATCAAATAATGAAAACTATCAGAGAATGTACTCGCCTGACGTCCTGAGCAACTGGCGATCCGAACTGGTGTCGCAAGGACCTAATGCGAAAAGCAAGGTTAAACAGGGTTCTAATGAGTTAAACAGATATAAAATAACTAAAAATAGGCTTCTAGGGTCGTTCTAGGTCAAATGGGTCAAACCGGTGAAATCTGGGTCAAAAAGTCAACTCTGGATCCAAAAGTCAACTCTGGGTCAAAACTAGGTCCAAAGTTGACTTTGGCGGTCAACCGAGTCAACTACGGTCAAGTCTGGGTCAAACTAGGGTGCTCCTGAAATTCTAGGTCAAACCGAGGTCATTAAGCTAGAAAACTCACAAACTCGCCTCCTTGAGATACCGGGATACCCTCGGTATCCGATACCTCAACCTAGGCTACGCACCCCGCCTAAACCCGCTAAAACCTATGCTAGCACGCGTAAATATATACACATAAGCATATAAAAATCACTCCAAGACAAATCCTAGGCTATTGCTCAAAAACCCCGCTCGAAACCCAATACCTTGGTTATCTTAAGGTATTGAGATACCTCGGTATCTCAAGGTATTGAGATACCGCTCTCAAACCCCTCTAACTAGCTATCTAGCTACTAATTATATACCTAGATATTAATCTAGGCTAGGTAATATAGATATCTACCATAATTATATATATCTAAGTATGTATTTACCTATATATATATATATCCACACATATATACATTTACCCATTTACCTTACCTATACACCTATATATATGACTATACTATCTAGATATCTCTAGGTATTGATATAACTATATGTATATAGGTATCTATATCTTAGATAGATATATCTAAGTATCTAGCTATCTACCTATCTAGTATCTAGAAACCTAACTATCTACCTATCAATTACCTATCTATCTATCTAATTATCCATCTACCTATCTAAGAATCTATTTATCTAACTATCTATGTATCTATTTAACTATTTACCTTGTTATCTATCTATCTAAATATCTATCTACTACCTATTTACCTATCAATCAACCATCTATCTATTTATCTATCTAACATATACCTATTTATCTAACAAATCTATTTATGTATCTAAATGTCTAACTATCTACCTATCTCTCTAACTATCTATGAATCTATCTATCTATCCAAGTATCTATCAATCTATCTATCTACTTATATATATATCAATCTATCTTCTCCCTCACTAGCCCTCGCTAACACGCTGCTGCTGCTCTTGCTCCGCACCTTGCTGCTGCAAACTGCTGCTGTGGCTGCTATGCTGCTGCTAGCTGCTGCTACTGCAGCTTTGCTGCTGCTGCTGCAGCTTCCTGCTGCTGCTGCATTGCTGTGCAGTGCGCAGCGCACTGCACGCTGCTGCTGCTGCTGTGCAGGTCCAGTCCCCCCCCCCCCTCTCTTCTCTCATACACCCACACACACACTCCTATATATACACATATATATATATCTATATATATATACATACATACATATATATATACACACAAGCTCCTATATATATACATACACACACTAATATATCTACTAACACACAAAAACACTCAAACACATATCAACACACACACACATATAATTATATACATATATCTATATATATGTATAAACACCCATATATCTATATATATGTATATACACACTAATAGCTCTATATATATACTACTAGATACCTATATATATATACACTTATCTCTATTCTAACACACTCACTAACACACACACCTACACACTCACAAACACACTAATACACACACTCACACACAAATATATACATAGCTATAAATATGTATAAACACACATATTAATATATATATACACACATACAAATATATATATATACATATCAATACACACACACACTCTAAGATATATATATATACACACAAACATTCAAATATATATATACATATACACACAAGCACACTTACACATATACATATATATATATACACATAGACATATACACCCACAAGCACATAGATATAAATACACACACCCATATATATAAATATATATATATATATACAAATATATATAAATATATACATATATATGTACACATATAAATATATATATATATAAAGACACACACACAACCACAACACAACACAACACTCAAACCACACACCCCACTCACGCCCAACGACCCCGACACTCACCAACGCCTATAAATATATAAAATATAGCTCAAAAACTCTAGCACACACTTCCCGAAGCTAACCCAACGCGCGCACAAGCCCGAAACTAGGAAACCACGCCGAAATGGCCGTTCGGTCATTTCGACGAACACGCGGTACGCGGCTCGAAAAACCTCCTGAAACGCACACCAAACGAACTCGGAATCGGCCCAAAATTTACCCACGCGTCCTAAACGATGTCTAGATCCTAGAAAATGCGCTCCCATGTCGATTCTAGGCCTGTGGCAGAAACGCACACGCACTTAGAATCGGCGACGACGAAAAGCCCCAATTTCGCCCGAAACGCCCGTTTCTCCGCGACGCGGCTTCCCGTGTCCGAACGGAGACACGCACTCACCCTCAAGACACCCGACAACGTCTACCTAGGTCCATCTAACCTAGGGCATCACCCAAAATTGGGCCAAATTCGAATTTCACCCGAAATTGACACAAAACCTAGTGTTAAAGTCTCTAAACCCAACCAAACTAGTTCCAACTTCCTCCCACGGGTAGCCTAAGGGTCTAGGAAGGTTCTAAAATATTAATTACACTATAAAAGAGTAATTACAAGGGAAAATTTAGGGTTTACCTCTTGGGAGTTGGAATCCCAAGCAAAAATCCCCAAAATGCTCCAAATCCTCCAATCCAAGCTTCCAAGCATCAAATCCAAGCTCCAACACCAAATCTAGGCTCTACCCACCTAGGTTAGGGAAAGATCTAGGGTTAGGGTTACATAAAGAAGAAGGAATGGAAGAAAGAAGGAAGAAAAGTGAACTTACTTGAAGTAGGAAGGAGAAAGGAAGAAGAAAAATGAGTGGAGAAGAAGAAGAAGTGAAGAAGAAGAGTGGGGGGAGAAGAGGCTGCTGGTTCACGGGTGTGGGGGGGAGAAAAATAGGGCCGGCCACTTAATAAAGGGTTCCACTAAGTCCAAATGACCAAAATGTCCTCCCGTAACTCGGTTTTGTGTTTCGGGGCTCCAAATGCACTCAAACTAGTTCCAAATCTCTCCAACTAACCTCCTAAAAATAAAATAAATATTCTAAGCCCCAAAATAATTCTCACAAGGGTGTGGGCTGGGTCGGACATGGGTCCACTAGGGTCTGACATGGGTCCAGGCTAGCCAAAATCCTAAAACATACAATAAAAATATAATAAAAAAAATAATGTAATCACTAATTAAATATAAATATAATTAAATATAAATAATACACAATTAACTAAATTAAAAAAAAAAAAATACCCGGATCTGAAAATGGGGTGGTGACACACGTTGATATCATTCACGATAACTAGCATCATCAACGACCCAATGTTGGAATCGCAACTCCTCATATCGGTAGGATCTGTTACTGATAAGAGGAGCTCCCCACCAAGGTCTATAGGCAATATCACCTAATGTTACACCATTTAAACAAATATGAGCGTATGATTTCATATAATTTTGAAAATTTTATTTTGTTCAACTTTTTAAATAAATTACCCTCATCTATAGAGTCCATTAGTTGAGACGACTGTACCGCGGGCTGTCTCCAATCTAGAATTCCACTGTAGAATCATTTTGGCTGCTCTTTTAGCTGCACTCCTACTACGGTTTAAACATGGTGGCTCATCGAGAATCTTTTGTTTCACCCAGAATTGTCGCATAGCACGATCAGGTAGATGATACATGATTTCACCGTCGAATATTAGGAAATAACTATGGACACTAAGGTCATAGGCTGTTGTTTGTATTTCAGTAGGATTCTGCTCAAGCCGGTATAGACAGTATGTCACCTATTTTATGACAAAAAATTATAAGATAATGGTCATAATGGCTTTATAAAATAATGGTAGTTATATTTTACCTCGTTATACTTCAGTGTATCAAATTTGACCCGGTATAAAGAGATAACCGTATGTTCACAGTGTACTGGATCTGCTGCATCCGTAGTCCACCGTAAAGCTGACGGGAAGACACCAACGTATGTATTAATGCGGGAGACTGGCATACCAATATGAAAGTGCTCGTAGGACCAAACCTAGAAAATACAAGCATATGATATAAGTGCACATATTTTCAATGTAAATGGAATTAAGTAAAACTTTTCATATGATATAAGTGCACACATTTTCATACATGTATTAATATCGCACAACCACTTGAATTTACCTCCGTTGCATCCATGTCTTCAAATGGTACAAAATCTGTTATAGAACTATATAAATATGCCAACACTGACGTTACCAAGCGTGGCGCATAGGTGCGGCCAGGTCTACCAAAAAAAGGTCAAAACCGTAAATTAACTAAATCTGATAAGTCTGGAAACAATATTCCGCTTAATAAACCTAGCAAATAGGCTCTGGTGCAAGCAATGACCTGATCAAATAATGAAGAAATGATATGCGTTAAATTAAATTAAAAATATATTAAGTAAATAATAACATAAGTTACAAAAAAAATTATACTTATCCGATCATCATCCACTGAGATAACTTGATCACCAATACGATCTAGGTGCAAAAAGTTATGACGTACCCACGTAAACGTCACAAAATTTTTACTAGATTTATTACGCGGTGCCTCCACAACTAAGTACTTCGTAATCATAGTGTCGGCAAAAATTGATTAATCAAATATTATAGGTTCACCCGTAATAGGTAAACCTAAAATATTTGTCACATCTGCTAGAATAATACTCATCTCTCCGAATGGTAGCTAGAAGGTATTTCGTCCGGGTCACCAACGCTCAATTAAACTGAAGATTAAGTCTATATCGTGTTGTAGTTAACAATAAGTAAATGTAGAGCTAATAATAATAATGAATACCAATGAAGGTATATATATTAAGCAAGATTTTATGTGCTACAAATACTAAATTACAGTAGCTAAATTGAATCACTAGATTATATGTGCTGGCAAATATTCAACCAAAAATTAAAAATATTCGTTACAAATATTCAAGACAATTCACAAATTTTCTAATAAAAATATTCGCTACAAATACTACAAATATAATTTTTTTATATTAACATAATAGTCCTTAGAATAATAATTTTCTAATACCAATTCTTAATTAATATATGATTTAAACCGATTAAAAAATTTATGTTGTACTTTTGTATGTAAGCAGTAATACTCGTTAACAAATTTGCTAAATGAACAGTGAACTACAAGTTTGCTACAATAAATATTCGTTAATAAAACAAAACCTTTGTTTGGTAAGCAATTAGAAAAATATTTGTTTGCTACAGTATTTTTTTTAGTGGTGACAAATATATTGGTGACAAAAATCAAAATTCAGTAGTAAAATTACTACAAAAAATATATGCTCACAGAATACCAAACCTTAGTTTGCTACAGTATTTATTTTGTAAGATTGCTACAAAAAATATATGTGTTCACAGAATATGCTATTTGGCAAAGATAATATATATATATGTACTCACAAAATATATGCTCACAGAATATATGTGCTCACAGAATATTTATTTTGATCAACTCTTAGATTGTTATCAATATTTATAATATAAATATATATTTTTTTCCAAAGATTTATAAGAGAACAAAGAAACTAAAAACAAAATTGTTACCGGCTTCCGGGAAAGTCGTGCACGAAGCACTGCCCTAAGAGTTGGTCCGAGGTCTATGTGCAGACGTTTCTCGGAAGCTCCTAGTGGTAAAACCCCATGACTACCGGGTTCTCTTCGTCGCACACAACTCGGAGAGAGAGACCGAACTTAGCTCTGCCCAAAGCAAGAAGTTAGAGAACAGAATGTGTTTCGAGAGAGGAGTGAGATAGAGGTTTCACGTAGGATAGTTTTCTGTTGAAAATGAAGGAGGAGACCACTTTAAATAGGCAGAACATAGCCACAGATAGGATACTTAATGGCTCATAAACAGCCATTAAGGAGCAATAAAAATGTGAAGAATAAAGGGGAGCAAAAAGATTTTTGGATCCCAGTCCGAAGAGTAAATTGGATCGGCATTCGGCATCCGCAGGTGTGGGCACGTATCCGCACCCGTTACGCGCGCCTAACCGAACCGAACCAGGCGGCGGCGGCGGCGGCAGAGCGCGCATGTGGCCCAAGTGGTTCCCCACACAACATCTTTAAGAAAGCAATGAAGAGGAACTAATATATACATACAATGAGGGGTTGGTCCAACCGATGTGAGACTTAAGGAAAAAAGAAAGTTGAGCTTTTGCTCAAGCATAGCTAACATCTTGTGTCCCTTTTTCAAGTGAATAACATCAAATATATATAAGAGAGTCATCATTAGTAGTCCACTACTCCATTCAGGATAGTAAATTCGGAGTCAACCATCCATTATAAATGAACATTTACAATAGTAACCCCTGTAATTATCCATGTCCCCCTCCCTTCCCCCAACACACAGAGAGAGAGACACACACACACACACACGCACACAAAATGAGCGATTAGTCTCATCGAGCAACTGTATAGCCCCATGTAGAACTCGTGCACAATTAATCCGATATGTACGTGCAAAGTACAAAATATGTCATTAAAGCGCCACTTTGCGTATCGTCCTTCATCTAGATCGTTTCGGGACTTAGTTCCTAAAAAAAATTTGAAATAATTGATTGTGCACCACTTGAAAAATACTATATCATCTAAACCATATGGACTATTACACACTATGTAAATGTCAATACAAAGTATAACTATATATTAAATTTGACAGTTGAGATTATATGCAATGTGGGACTATTTTACCCAGCCTAAAAAAACGCGAACACGTCTTCTCAGATCTAGACATGAAATTATCAGTCTCACTAATTTCTTAAGGGTAATTATAAGGGCACTACACATTTTACTCGGGGCTAGCCCAGTGGAAATTTAGAAAAAATTACAAGTTTGCCATCATGAAAGTTACTCGGGGCTAGCCCACTGTTATAATCAGGACTGTCATAATTTTGACAGTCCTACAAATTGTTAAGACTGTCAAAATTTTGACAGTCCATTTCCCAAAATTACAAGTTTGTCACTCTCATAGTTACTTGGGGCTAGCCCACACCAAAGTATAAAATAGAAATGGCTTTCTATTTTGGGCATTCCACCTAGACCTCATTCCACCAAGCCCAAACCTAAATTTGAAAATAGCTAGTTGTGGTTGGAGGAGGATTTTACTTTGGTGATACTCCAAGGAATATTCTTCTGGTATGTCTTCGACAACCTACGATGAATAAGTTTTGCAATTGTCCAAAAAAGATTTAGTTTATTTTGATTATTGTAGGAACAATTGGCCACTGTGGATACCATGCACTAGCAAGACAACTAGGCTATTCAGTTAAAGCAGGATGGAGACAGGTTAGGGCAGAGCTGTACGAGGAGTTGGAGTCGCGACTAGCCTTCTATAGCCAGATACTTGGCGAAGAAATTGTTGGAGATTTGTTGGCAGGCATACCTTGTACGGAAACAGTTACCGGACCAGACCATTACATGGATGTCCCGTCTGCTGCTTATGTATTCTCTAATAGGTATAAGTTACCTATTGTAATTATCTCACAAGGTATTAACAATACTTTCTTTCCAATGTGTGCCCCCACGGCCGAACACCGAGTATCCAATCTATGTTGCATAGGGCTTGTCGGACAACACTTCGTCATCCCAAGGTTGATCGCTCATTCTCCAATTCCACCACCTTCTACGATTTGGTATAAACACGCACCAGAGGAAGCGATCACATGGATGACACCCTACAAGGATGCAATGGCGGCCTATAAGAAGATGATGAAGATGGAGGATCCAAAAATCATACCGGACGACTACTTTGATATTTTAATCGATTGATACTGTATAATGAAAATGTATTTTCTGTTGATCCATGTATGTTTAAGTGTATATTGAACAATATATTGTATGTTGTGTAATGAAAGAAGTTATGAAGATTTTGACTGAATATTGTGCATTGCTACTCATAACTTAGGACTGTCAATATGTAAGACTGCCAGGATACTAGGACTGTCACAATTATGACAGTCCTAGTATATACTAGGACTGTCATAATTGTGACAGTCCTAAAGTTTGCCCCCTGTTATATATGCACATTTATATAACTTTAGGACTGTCACAATTTTGACGGTCCTAGTGTATACAAGGACTGTCAAAATTGTGACAGTCCTAAAGTTTGCCCCCTGTCATATATGCACATTTATATAACTTTAGGACTGTCACAATTTTGACAGTCCTAGTGTAAACTAGGACTGTCAAAATTGTGACAGTCCTCATACATACAGTTTACACACTGTCTTATATATAAAATTGAGCCCACTGTCTGCACATTAGACCACAGTATGTATGCAGTTCAAATTGATATTTTAAACTTGTATACAACTCAAATTCACTCATAGTTGTCAATAGTAGCAAATTCATTGAAAATGTCAATAGTAGCAAAAGTCATACAACTCATACAACTGAAAATCATAGTTTCAACTATTACAATTCTCAAAACTCATATTCATTGAAACTTTTACAACTCAAAATGAAAGTTTAAACTTCATGACGCCTCTTTGTACGTTGCTCTCTATTTTCCAAGAAAGGAAATTCTTCAGCATTGTCGATTTGTTGGAGTTCGTCATTGATTGCCATATAATTCGAACCCTGGCAACTTACGAGGCTTCTTCCCAACTTTTTCACTTTCCTTGCATATTCATGAGAATGAAAAAAAATGTTAGAAACAGTTACAAATATCATACTTAAAGTCCACAAGTAGGCTCACCATCTTGACCAGTGCAGTATACAAGACCGATTTGGCAGGAAGATCTGACGGTACACGCACAATATCCCCTCCGCATTGGAACAAGGTCGGTAGTCCGACACCGGCGTAGCAGGCGAGGTAGTCGTCGCTGCACTCTGCCATATTGACTGCTGCGTGTCGGTCGGTATCTCTAATAACGTGGCGTTGCCACTCGGTGAAGAAGGCCGATACTCAGTTGAACGACGCAGGAATATAGTTTAGCAGTTTTGTCCCGTGCGGTGGAGTTATCATTTGCAAAGTGCGCCTTGGGACAGTTTGTACGTAGCCAAACTGACGGAGCACTCTATCCGGCATATAAGCCTCTAAGATTTCATGACAACTGATAAGACTGTGATATAAGGCGATTGGTTGTAATGGACGGCTAGTCTATCGCAAATCACGGTATGGATCCCATACAATCTGCACCACATAAAATTTACCATAACGTCATTTAGAACTACTAATAAATTAATACCAATTAAGTACAAAATTAGATCCAAAATTCACCTCTTCTGTCGTCAAATCTTCGAGTGCATGGCGTAGGGCGGCCAATGTGTGAGAACGTTTGGCATCTTCCTTACTTGACTTCCATCGGCACATTCTTGGCAGGTTCTCGTCATACCCTCGGTTCTGTTTCGCCCGCTGCAGGGTTGGAAAGTGCTCGTATATCCATGCCTTCACGTTACCAGGTTAAAAATATATTAGTCCAAAAATAAATAACACAATTTAAATTTATGTATACAAGTTGACAAAGATATATCTGTACATGGAGTAGAGTCTGGCATCCGGATATTATCTTCGAACCCACACGGGATGCCGCACCAAGCTCGCGGTAAAGGTATGCCAGTATACCGCTTCCCCAAGATATTTCGTCCACCGTGTCAATATTGTCCAAATTTAGGAGATACTTGGCATTTATGGACGTTCCTGACTTATCGGTAATGCCGACAGCCCCTAAGATGAACTGCATATATCCGCGGACAACATTATCGCTATTATCAATTTTGGGGGCCGGCTCGGCCAATATCTCCTCCAAATATTTTAGAGGATGTCTGTAGGACTTCTTGAATTCTCGAAGACTAGTAAAACTAGTGGCATCAACTCCCAGACACCCTGATACATAATCGACAATATAGTCGTAATAGTTGATGCTCGACTCATCAAAAGTTTGATTCATCATGGGACGACCATCAACCCTAAGTCCCAATAAATGATGGACGTCATCAAGGGTAATCGTCAACTCCCCATTGGATAGATGGAAAGTGTTGGTCTATGGATGCCACCGTTCTACAAATGCTGAAATCAGTGCATTATCCACCGTCGTATATGAGTAGCTACCCAAATATTGTAGACCGGTGGGACTGATTTTTGCCTTCACATCATCTCCCAATAATTCATACCTCCATGTATTGCATTTTTTTTCGTGGTTGATCACCGTCAACATACGACCACTCTCCTGAAAAGTCAACAATTGGATAAAATTAAACCTCTATGTAAAATGAACTTTGAACTTACAACTATATATAAATTAATCATAACGTAATGTACTTACCGGATTGTTCCATATTTGGTATGCAATATGATTTTCGATCGACGGTAACATAGAGCAACCGTTTGGACGAGTGTCGACTGGACTATCTGCCTGCTCAGAAGGTCCTGAACCATCAGTAGTCCGATTTTCGAGAGTTTGTGAAAGACTCTCGACAGGACTATCTGCAGGCTGAGAAGGTCCTGAACCATCAGTAGGCCGATTTTGAACATTTGGCATGTCCTCATCGGAGGAGGAAGAAGAACCGGAAGAACTAGGAGGAGCACGTCTCTTCGAACGAAGGGCAGTCTTCTTCGCCAATCGACGTTTCCTCACTTCAGGGCGTGCCTCGGGCTCGCGGATAGTGACGCTCGGTTGAATAGTACGCGAAACTGCGTGTTCCTTACGCATCGACGCAGTATGACGTCTTCTCATATCTTCATCCACAGTGTCCTTTCCAGGGGCATGACTATAAGACAAAAATTAATATATACAGACAAAAATTAATTTCTATTTTAACATAATAATTGAATTTTACATTGAGGACTGTAGCAATTTCTACAGTCCTGTAAGTATACAGGACTGCAGAATTTTTAACAGTCCTTATTTTTTAGGACTGTTGAAATGCCTACAGTCCTATATAAAATTAGGACTGTGGACAATTCGACAGACCTAAATATATATAGGACTGTCGATTTTCCTACAATCCTAAATCTATATGGGACTGTAGGAATTTCTACAGTCCCGTCCGATACTGCTCGACAATGTCGAGGATTCTCGACATTGTACGTCCTAAAATCGTGTTCGATCAACCAAGGAAACGTTTAAACTACATCCTAAACTCCGCCAAGGACTTGTATGCCCTTATAATGGAAAAAAAATCACTCAAAATTTTCAAAATCCAAGAGGGGGTATTAAATTTTTTGGACAATTTTGCAAATACAATAGCACAAGGAGAATGATGATTTGTACCTTGGTTCTTTCGAGACTTTGGGAGCCATCGACAAGGAGGAGGAGGACAGCGGAGATCGCCCGGAAGGAGGAGGAGGACAGCGGAGGAGGATAGCGGAGCTCCGGTCGGGTGGGGAGGGTTTGGGAGGGTTTGGAATGAATGGGCTAGTATGAGTAAAATGTTGGGTTAGTATAAGTAAAAGTTCCTCCTTAGTGGGCTAGCCCAGATTGGAGCTAGCCCCAAGTAAATATGGTAGTGCCCTTATCAAAAGCCTTTCTTAAGATTGAAGCATGTACATCAAAAGTTGAATTGAACTCCACACATTCACATATTTCCTAACAAAACAAAAAAAATAGGAGAAGAAGAAGGAAACCACAATTGTCATGATGACAAAATCACAACGCGGAAGAAAGCCTCGACCGATCAGTCCTCCCCACCCATCGAAAACACCTCCTCCCTCAATCCCGATCACGATCCCGATCAAACTCCGCCGTCGGCTCCACCAGCTCGGCGTCCAAGTCCATGTCGGAGCACGACGACGACACCCCTACCGGCCGCCGCGGTCCATGCCCGGACCAGGCCCGCCGGGCCGCGCGCCAGGCGAGCAGGACCGGCAGCCTGATGCTGCACCAGAGCAGCGCCAGTGGGCAGCACACGCACAGCGCGCACGCCGCCGCCCCGCACAACGAGCACGCCCGCCCGCAGCTCGGCGACGGAGGCTTCACCTGAGGCATCTCCATTGGGTCCGGTTCGTCCTCTCTCTCTCTCTCTCTCTCTCTTCTTTTCTATTTGCTTCTGGACAGCATTGAAAGTTCCTTTAGTTTGCTCTGTAGGTGTTTGTTGACATGGCTATGCTATGACTATAATAAAATGTCTAAAACCGTCTTATAATTGTTACGTGACGGTCGTTCATTGAAGGAGAATAAGAGAGGTGAGATATGGTGGCTATTTGGATGGTCGTTACGTGACAGAAATATCATATGATTGCTATTTTTTGGAGGAAGAAGTGGAACCGAGTGTGATCCATATAGCAGGGGAAGAAAGGATTAAGAAAGTTGTAAGCATTTGGTAGTAAACGTAGCATTATTGTTGTTGATATATCCTTTTTGTGAGTCTTGTGACTTGTGAAGGGTTGTTTTGTTAAATATTTTTTGTTTGTCAGAACAGAAAGTTACCGATCGATGTATGGAATTGGAGAGCATCCTTTGAGACGGATATCCAGATCCACATCGGTGACATGGACGTTGTTGGTATGATGCCATCAATTAGAAAGCAGAAATTTTTTTATAGAGCATTATATTTTACATGAATTTTGTGTAGAGCAATAAAATTTTTAAATTTTTAAAAAAAAAATTAAAACGTCTATTAGATAGATATTTTATATATTTTAATATTATATTTTTATTGTCTAATTTTTTTCGTTAACGACGTTAACCGAAACAAAATATAATAAAAAACAAAAAATACATCTTAAAAAGATGTTTTCCGTACTCTTTTTCCTCCCCACTTCTGTCTCTCTCCTCACCTCTCTCTCTCTCTCTCTCTCTCTCTCTCTCTCTCTCCTTTCCTTCATGTCACTCTCATCCCTCTCTCCATCTCTTTACTCTCTCTCCCTCACTCGCCCTCACTCTCTCCCTGTCACTCTCGTCTCTCTCTGTCACTCTGTCTCTCTCTTTCCTCTCTCTTCTCTCTCTCTCTCGCACATCCCAGAACCAGAATACTGGATAGCGGGGACAGACAAAACCAGTTGCGTATAACAGAGTACCACATATCCCAAGATACGGTCACGGCTATCTATACATGTGAGGGTTTACTCTACAATCCAACAGTCAATCTCAGGTCATGACAATCCTAGGTGTCTCAATCTCAAGCAAGCAAAAAGTTACAAAATGTATGATCACCAAACATAAAATAGTAAAGAGTCACAAACTATACATACACGGATGATCATGAAACTAGTTACAAAATGAAGAACTAGCAAAAGTACGAGGTTACATGATCAGCTCTAGCTATAGTCTAGATTATACTTTACATGTAGGCCCACATGCTAGAATGTCAAGTTCCAAAATATGAACTAAACACATGCTCGGTGGCTAAATGCTTCAAAAGAGTTATGTACAAGATCAAGTGGCGATGAAGAAGAAACCCACACATATACTCGGGTGCTCCTCGTGTTCACCATTTTGAGAATGAGGTACGAAAGATTCTGCGATTCTGCTCTGAAATATGGCCATACAAAACCAGTGGGGTCGGACCAAAAAACAGCAAGTACCACAAGGAAGCCAAACTTAGAAACTAAAACCAGCATGCAGACAAATCAATTAGAAACAGTACAAAAAATATTTAAATAAGTGCAGCAGGTAAAAATAACAGTTAGACATCATCTGGAGTATTAAACAAGAATATCTGGAGTCATGCTTCAATTACTGTCTTCGGGATCAATTGCTAAGAAAAATAAATCAGGACGGGACTATACTAGACTGAAAATCAAGCAATCACGGCCAATCATGTCCTACGGCTTGCTATCATTAGCTAACTAGGGTTATCACAGTCCTAGAGTTTGAGATTCCTTTCTGCCACATGCCCTGCAGACTATCCGGATTATCCAAACGAACAGGTACATACAATAGACTTATCATGTATTAATATTTTTTATCTTTTCTGGTAGTGCAACATTCGACGGTGAGCAAGAAGTGTGCCCCTTACGACGGAGAACTCCAAATCCATCAGTTGTCGCTGGGATACCGGGATTTGGATATAGCCAGGAATATCTCTAGATGCTTCTAATTCATTCATTATAGTTATAAACCTAGATAAGTGATCAAGAGTTCCTGACCATGGTGCTCAGGAATCTGTCTTAGACATTGTAGTGCCTCAAATCCTGACCCGACCGGGATGTGCACTACGTAATTGGGCTTGTGGCTAGTCCGTTTGAGTCATAACTTAGAACTTCGGCATCTTCTTGCCACGGACGAAATGCGATGATCCTTTCCAACTCATGGAAAGGCCTCTATTGAAATGAGTCCAATAGTTTTCGTGTTTGGTTGCTTGGTTTTCTTGATTGCCGCTTTGGAATTTGATTTGGTGTTGCTTTCGATTTGCTTGATTTTCGCTGCTGGTTTTATCGTTTGGAGCTTTGATTCTTGGGGAGTTCGGCAAGGAAGGATAGGCAGGATTCTAATTGGTGCTCGTGCTGTGCAGGTCCGCGTAACTGACGTTTGATCGTCGCTAGGCGGGAATCTTTGTTTCAGCTACCTTTTCCTTAACCAGTGAGTGGTTTGGACCCTTCTTTCCTACTTCTTCACGCCAACATCTTTAATGTTTCAAACGTTCACTCGATGATGCCCGATTGGACGCCTAGGAAATCCTTGCCACAATGCATGCCAGCCACTAAGAAAGGAACAGGGGATTTTGTAGACTAATATTTCTATATGCTTGCACACCTTATATCTGAGTTTGTTTATAAAGGAAGAGTTGGTTGTTGGTGGCGGCCTAGTGCCTCGGATAGAGTTTTGAACTTATGGGATAACTGAATCGGAACACCGCGCTGAGAAAATATGAACTGTTGCATGAGATATATATTGCTGCTTAACTTCTTTTGTTTAATTCGATGCATTGTATGATATATGAATTGTTCATGCATTTGCATGGTCTGGGACAACTTGTGCACAAGGTTTGGCATTTCCTCGAAACGGCTTTCCGGGGCACTGGAACCGTATCGATCCGGAGGGAAATATTTGATTCGTGCTCGTCACGATGCATTGCGGGACCTCCAGCAGGGCTTGCTACCCGGGCTGATAGGGCGCGCCGCTAATGCTTGAATATGTCCCTAAGGTGTCGATCACACCAATGACCGCATAGACTAGAACACATGCTAATCTATTATCTTGTGCAGATGGTAAGTATACTTGTGTTTCGTTGCAGGGAAGGCGTGCATCGGTTGAGTAAGCAATCGATGCACCGGTTGGATTCGCTATTATTTTTATTCCTATCAAACATGCAACTGATATGAATTGAATTCACTTGCCTCTTTATAGAAGTCATCTTAATGCATGCTCGCCCCTAATAAGCTAGTGTCGATTTAGTCGAGTGGGTTCATCCCGCTCACCAGTACAAGTTGAGTACTGACCCACGTTGTGGGCAACTATTTCAGGCACTCAGTCGGTGCAACGCTAGTGGATAGACGAGGAGGCGTTAGGAGCACCTCTATTTTGAAGTATAGTTGGAGTCAGATCATTTTGGAGGCTTGGACTTTCAACCTATACAAGGGCGTAATGTATGAACGACGTGGACTATCTGATGGAGCGCGCCCTGCCTTTTGAGTTTATCTTTTGTAATGCAAATCAAGTAGCCGAGAGGCGCATCAATGTAAACTCTATATAAATTACTCTGAATTATCAATGAAAAAGCATGTTTCTTCCTGCACTGTGTTCAAATCTCTGTGAATGTGTTTTATAAATTGTGTTTCAAAATGGGTTCCTATAACTGCAAGTTCTTGCCTTATACGAGCGCAACTCCAGGCTCGTACGGCATCACGCCCCAAGCGAGGACGAATCGGTTCCGTAAAGGATCAAGCGAGGACGACCGACCCTTTCGGGATCGGGGTGTGACATATTGGTATCAGAGCCTAGGCTTTACTTCCACGGGATTTCAAAAGATTATAAAGGAGTTTGATGCGCCTCTCAATTGAGTTGCGTTCGGCGTCCGCTGCATGGGAAGAGTCGCTTATACAATGAGCCCATAGATATAAAATCTATCATTTTTGGAGTGTTAACAAGCTACTCTCTTTTGTAGCCATGGCTAAGAAGAACACTGCAACTGCCAGCAGTGCTCAACCCATTCAGAGCGATCCAGCAAGCTCTGGAGAATCCGGAGGAGCGGGTTCAACCGGAATGGCGGAATGGCTTATGCACCTCATGGAGGCGCAGCAACAACAAGCTGTTACCCAACAAGCTAACATACAAGCGCAGTTTGCTTCTCAACAGAAGCAAATGGATACAATGATGCAACTGATTGCATCCCTGGTACCGAGCAACGGGACATCCGCAGCGACGCTTGTCACGCCGCCAGCCGTGGCGGTAGAAGATGAGTCAGAAGAGACTCAGCCTACAGCAAGGAACTCCTGCCGTGCAGCAGAGTTCACAAAAATGCATCCCCCTACGTTCAACGGACGAGCGGAGCCGGACGTGGTATTGGGATGGATTGCTAAGCTGGAGGGACTTTTCAACCTGGTTGGCATCCGGGGATCCAAGCGAGTTGTCTGTGCATCAGTTCAGCTGGAACTGCGTGCGCATGATTGGTGGGAGGCAACGAAGCAAGGAATTTACGATGCCAATCCCAACTACAAAATTACTTGGGAAATATTCAAATCTGCCTTCATTGAACAATATATTCCCCGAGCCGTGCGTCAACAAAAAGAAGACGACTTCAGTAATCTAGTGCAAGGAAGTTTGTCTGTTGACGATTACGACTCAGTATTCGCTAAGCTAGCAAAGTTTGCTGGGCAATTCTTGCCTAATCAGCAGGCGTGGTGCTATCGATTTCAGAAAGGTTTGAATGACGATTTGCGTAGGGACGTCATCAACCAAAGATGCCAAACATATAGGGAATGTTACGAAGCGGCTCTGAACAGCGAACGGATCTTCGGGCGCCTCTCCCAAAGACCGAGGTGCAAACCCCCCGTACCAATAACAATAAACGTCCTCATGAAACGGGAGGGTCTGGAGCACACAAGCGTTCGCATACGTCTGATAATAGGGCCAATCCCAATCACTGAACTGCAGCCGGTACGGCAAATCAGGGCATAAAGTGAATGAATGTCGGGTTCAAGGATGTTTCAAATGTGGTCGCCTGGGTCACAAACAGTTTAACTGCAGAGAGGGCAAGCCGAATCAGAATAATGGAAATCAAAACAAAGGGCCTCCAGCAAGTGATGCCAATGATGTGCCAGTGAATCCACAACGCCAGGGTGCTCAGGGCCGAGTCTATGCATTGACTCGGGATGAGGCATCTGTATCCGACACTGTTGTAACAGGTACTCTACTATACCGAGAATTATCCGCTAGAGTCTTATTCGATTCAGGTGCTACGCATAGTTTCATATCTGCTGATTTTACTGTTGAGCATAAATTAGCTTCTACTGCTTTAAATATGAACCTTTGCGTAAGTACCCCTTCGGGAGTCGATATGCCCGTCCATGCGATCTGTAGGGATGGTTACATTTGCATCGGAGGTAGGAAGCTTTCCTTAGATGTCATTGTACTAGACATCAAGGATTATGATATTATTCTCGGTATGGACCGGTTGGGTGCTTGCCATGCAACAATCGAGTGCGCGGAGAAGCGAGTCGTATTCCGTCTACCCGGCGAGGCAGACTTCTACTATTCGTGCAGCGCTGCACCGAAGACGGCAATGGTGATATCAGCAATTTCGGCTAGGCGTATGTTGCATTCGGGCTGTGAAGGGTACTTAGCTTCTGTTCGAGACACCCGGCGGGAATGTGCAGATGCAGCTCAGGCTGAAGTCATTGCAGATTTTCTCGACGTGTTCCCAGACGAGCTGCCTGGAATGCCTCCTGATCGTGAGATCGAATTCAGCATTGACACTTTTCCGGATTCGCGACCGATATCAAAGGCACCTTATCGCATGGCCCCAGCAGAGCTTAAGGAACTTAAAGTTCAGTTGCAAGACCTGTTGGACCGAGGATACATTCGTCCAAGCGTTTCTCCTTGGGGCGCTCCGGTGCTGTTCGTGAAAAAGAAAGATGGATCCATGCGGCTGTGCATTGACTACCGAGAACTGAATAAAGCGACCGTGCGGAATCAGTACCCATTGCCAAGAATAGATGACTTGTTTGATCAGTTGCAAGGTGCAAGAGTTTTCTCTAAAGTTGATCTCAGGTCAGGGTATCACCAGTTGAAAATCAAATCAGAGGATATTCAAAAATCTGCTTTCAGAACCCGTTACGGACACTATGAGTTCCTCGTGATGTCGTTCGGTTTGACGAACGCCCCTGCAGCTTTCATGGATCTGATGAACCGCGTATTTCGGCCGTTTGTGGATAAGTTTGTAGTCGTGTTCATAGACGACATACTAATCTATTCCAAGAACGAGGCGGAGCACAAAGAACACCTGAAGATCGTGCTGCAGATATTACGAGACCATCAGTTGTTCGCTAAGCTCAGCAAGTGTGAGTTCTGGTTGAACAGCGTGGCGTTCCTTGGTCATGTCATCTCGGCCGAAGGCGTCGCCGTAGACCCGAAGAAAATAGAAGCGGTGGTGGACTGGAAGCAACCTACGTCAGCCAGCGAAGTTCGAAGCTTTCTGGGCCTTGCGGGATACTACCGTAGGTTCGTGAAGGATTTCTCTAAACTGGCCTCGCCTATGACTCGCCTTACTCAGAAAGGGATTGCATACGAATGGGGTGATGACTGCGAAGCCAGCTTTCGGGAACTTAAGCGGCGTCTTGTTTCAGCTCCGATCCTTGCACTTCCAGATGGGGTAGAGGAGTTTCAGATATACAGCGACGCTTCAGGACTCGGCTTAGGGTGTGTGCTCATGCAGAGGGACAAGGTAATATCGTACGCCTCCAGGCAACTGAAGCCGCACGAGAAAAACTACCCGACGCATGATCTGGAATTGGCGGCAATCGTGTTTGCTCTGAAGTTGCGGAGGCATTATCTTTATGGTGTTGCTTGCAAAATCTTTACCGATCACAAGAGCCTCAAGTATCTATTCACCCAGCGGGAATTGAACCTCTGGCAGCGGCGTTGGCTAGAACTTATTAAGGACTATGACCTAACGATCGCGTATACTCCGGGCAAGGGAAACGTCGTTGCTGATGCTCTGAGTCGGAAGCACGTGGGCTCGTTATCTATAGACAACCGTTTACTTCGAGATCTTGAGGCGATGGGCATCGAGTTTCGAGTTCGGCATCAAGGAGTGCAGCTGGCACCACTCCATCTTGAACTGGGTTTACGTGGTAGAATCAAATCAGCTCAGGAGGGCGATCAGTTCTTAACGAAGGTGCGCGGATTGATCTCGGCGGGGAAGACGTCTGACTTTGTGGCAGGCGAAGATGGGGCCTTACAGATGAAAGGGAGGCTATGTGTTCCTAACGACCCAGAACTCCGAAGGGAAATTATGGCGGAAGCACACTACGCGAAGTATTCTTTACATCCGGGGAGCACTAAGATGTACAAGGACTTGCGCGGGACCTTCTGGTGGCACGGTATGAAGCGGGATGTGGCGACCTTTGTGTCACAGTGCATGGCCTGTCAACAGGTGAAAGCTGAGCATCAGAGGCCCGGCGGGGAACTGCAGAACCTCGCTATTCCCGAGTGGAAATGGGACAACATCACTATGGATTTTATTGTGGGATTTCCGAAGACGCCACGGGGGCACGATGCGATTTGGGTCATAGTTGATCGTTTGACCAAATCAGCCCACTTTTTTCCCATAAAAGTTACTTGGAGCGTCGATCGGTTAGCACAAATTTACATAGATGAGATTGTCCGATTACACGGAGTACCTGCCTCAATCGTCTCTGACCGTGATGGACGCTTCTTATCTCGTTTCTGGACTAGTCTACAAGCTGCTTTGGGAACCAAGCTACAGTTCAGTACCGCATACCACCCGCAGACTGATGGACAGACAGAGAGGACAAATCAGATACTCGAAGATATGTTACGGCTGTGTGCTATTGATTTAAAGACTAGTTGGGACACGCATCTTCCTTTGGCAGAGTTTGCGTACAACAACAGCTACCAATCAAGCATCCAGATGGCACCGTACGAAGCACTATATGGGCGAAGGTGTCGATCTCCAATCTGTTGGGACGAAGTCGGCGAGCGGCAGGTACTCGGGCCAGAGCTGGTAGAGCAGGCAGTTGAAAAAGTTCGCTTGATTCGGGAAAGACTCCGCACAGCACAGAGCCGACAGAAAAGTTATGCTGATGCACATAGAAGACCCTTGGAATTCTTGGTCGGGGATCATGTCTTCTTGAAAGTGACGCCGATGCGAGGTGTGATGCGTTTCGGCGTGAAGGGCAAACTGAGTCCCCGGTTTGTCGGCCCCTTTGAGATACTAGAACGAGTTACAGCTGTGGCGTACAGGATAGCACTACCTCCCGCCTTGGCAGAAGTGCATGACGTATTCCATGTTTCCCAACTACGGAAGTATGTGCATGACCCAAGTCATGTGGTTAGTTTTGTACAGTTGGAACTGCGTGCGGACTTGTCATACTCAGAAGAACCGGTGCAGATCCTGGATCGTAAGGAAAAAGTACTTCACAACCGTACGATGTCCTTGGTTCGTGTGCTGTGGCGGAACCATTCAGCTGGGGAATCAACCTGGGAAATGGAATCGGAGATGAAGGAGAAGTACCCTTCATTGTTCATTCAGTCGGAGGTAGGGCCTTGTTCTTACGTTTCGGGTCGGCCTTGTTCTTAAGTTTCGGGTCGAAACTTTTTCTTAGTGGTATATTATGTAGTGCCTCAAATCCCGATCCGACCGGGATGTGCACTACGTAATTGGGCTTGTGGCTAGTCCGTTTGAGTCATAACTTAGAACTTCGGCATCTTCTTGCCACGGACGAAATGCGATGATCCTTTCCAACTCATGGAAAGGCCTCTATTGAAACGAGTCCAATAGTTTTCGTGTTTGGTTGCTTGGTTTTCTTGATTGCCGCTTTGGGATTTGATTTGGTGTTGCTTTCGATTTGCTTGGTTTTCGCTGCTGGTTTTATCGTTTGGAGCTTTGATTCTTGGAGAGTTCGGCAAGGAAAGATAGGCAGGATTCTAATTGGTGCTCGTGCTGTGCAGGTCCGCGTAACTGACGTTTGATCGTCGCTAGGCGGGAATCTTTGTTTCAGCTACCTTTTCCTTAACCAGTGAGTGGTTTGGACCCTTCTTTCCTACTTCTTCACGCCAACATCTTTAATGTTTCAAACGTTCACTCGATGATGCCCGGTTAGACGCCTAGGAAATCCTTGCCACAATGCATGCCAGCCACTAAGAAAGGAACAGGGGATTTTGTAGACTAATATTTCTATATGCTTGCACACCTTATATCTGAGTTTGTTTATAAAGGAAGAGTTGGTTGTTGGTGGCGGCCTAGTGCCTCGGATAGAGTTTTGAACTTATGGGATAACTGAATCGGAACACCGCGCTGAGAAAATATGAACTGTTGCATGAGATATATATTGCTGCTTAACTTCTTTTGTTTAATTCGATGCATTGTATGATATATGAATTGTTCATGCATTTGCATGGTCTGGGACAACTTGTGCACAAGGTTTGGCATTTCCTCGAAACGGCTTTCCGGGGCACTGGAACCGTATCGATCCGGAGGGAAATATTTGATTCGTGCTCGTCACGATGTATTGCGGGACCTCCAGCAGGGCTTGCTACCCGGGCTGATAGGGCGCGCCACTAATGCTTGAATATGTCCCTAAGGTGTCGATCACACCAATGACCGCATAGACTAGAACACATGCTAATCTATTGTCTTGTGCAGATGGTAAGTATACTTGTGTTTCGTTGCAGGGAAGGCGTGCATCGGTTGAGTAAGCAATCGATGCACCGGTTGGATTCGCTATTATTTTCATTCCTATCAAACATGCAACTGATATGAATTGAATTCACTTGCCTCTTTATAGAAGTCATCTTAATGCATGCTCGCCCCTAATAAGCTAGTGTCGATTTAGTCGAGTGGGTTCATCCCGCTCACCAGTACAAGTTGAGTACTGACCCACGTTGTGGGCAACTATTTCAGGCACTCAGTCGGTGCAACGCTAGTGGATAGACGAGGAGGCATTAGGAGCACCTCTATTTTGAAGTATAGTTGGAGTCAGATCATTTTGGAGGCTTGGACTTTCAACCTATACAAGGGCGTAATGTATGAACGACGTGGACTATCTGATGGAGCGCGCCCTGCCTTTTGAGTTTATCTTTTGTAATGCAAATCAAGTAGCCGAGAGGCGCATCAATGTAAACTCTATGTAAATTACTCTGAATTATCAATGAAAAAGCATGTTTCTTCCTGCACTGTGTTCAAATCTCTGTGAATGTGTTTTATAAATTGTGTTTCAAAATGGGTTCCTATAACTGCAAGTTCTTGCCTTATACTAGCGCAACTCCAGGCTCGTACGGCATCACGCCCCAAGCGAGGACGAATCGGTTCCGTAAAGGATCAAACGAGGACGACCGACCCTTTCGGGATCGGGGTGTGACAGACATGATGCAAGACAGGACAGTAACTTGACGGGTACAATCAAAATCAACCACGAAAATACATGTCATGCAATACAGGTGCTACTAATAGCCTTGATCAGTTCAGTTACAGGAATTCTCAAGTCAGGAGTACACTACGTCGAGCCACTATCAGGAGTATCAGGATCAAAAGTATCTGTGAGCACCCTGGTTTTTATATAGGGTTAGTTCGGTAATTAATAATTTTTTTATTTTAAATATTTATTCGATAATTTAATTGAACTTTGGAAATCAACCACCATGGTTTTAAGATCTTGAGTGCAACATTAGCATTTTTCTTCCAACCAACCTAGCATGCTCGACTTAAACGAGTCAAATAAGGCTCTTATCATGACTGTCACTCACAAATTCGCAATCCCATACCTTGTTTGGGTCGCACAACTTTCGCGACACAATTATGAGGAAACGATGATTAATTAACCCTTTTGTCGTCGCATACAATTTTAACACGCCACACCAACCCATTGATTCCAACTAAATCCATACTATAAGCTTAATTGGTCATATTACGCACATGACTCTCGAGTTGTGTTATTCGAACCCATGCATGCTTTCAATATAATATTAAGTAAAAAATAGAATTTATGGATTTATTTAACTAATTTAGTATTCATTCATATTTAGTAAATATGTTTTGAATTGATATAAATTTGGTGGTCAATTATTTGTTGGAAGAATTATAAAATTTCTAGAATTTTTTCAAGTACCTAACTATTTTTGAAAATTTTCTATAAAATAAGGAAATGAATTAGTCAAGAAAAGAAAAGAAAAAGAAAAGAAATAAAAGAAAAAGAAGAAAATAAAAAGAAATCCTAACTAAACTACCCTACCCGCTAACCTAACCCAGACCACAACCCGTGGCTAGTCCCCTTCCCATATATATATATATATATATATATATATATATATATATATATATATATATATATATATATATATATATATATATATATATATATATATATATAGCATGTACATGCATAAAACCCTAACCCTAATCCAAAACCACACCACCAGCACCACCACCCACGGCTACCGCCCCCGGTTAGGACCGCCGCCCGCAGCGCCATCGCGCGCAGTCGTATGCATAGCAGATGCACAGCAGCAGCCGCACGGCCGACTGCACGTGCACAGGCAGCTGCGTCCCTCCCTTCGTGCGGAGTTTTCTCCCTCCTCGCTCGTCCGTTTCGCGTCCCATCTTCGCTGGTATGTTCATAACCTATATGTTCATAACCTATCTCTCTTCAATTCCTTTCAAATAGTTTATTTTGTTTCCTATTGATCACAAATCGCGATCCAAAATCAAGAAAACTTAATTTCAGGATCATTCGAAACTATCCCAACACCCTGTTTTTCAAACCCGTTTTCATTCAAACCAATGAACCAAAACTCGAATTCCTTTTCTAGATTAAAGAAAACATAATCGAGTTTTAATCTATTTAAATAGTTTATTTTAATTTATTTTATATTGTTGTTAATTCAGCGTTAAAATTGTCCAAAAACTTATTTTTAAAACACCAAAAATCTCTGATACGGGGTACGTCCCGCCAAACGAGGCCAAGTCATCGCGTGTGGATTTCACCGAATGGTGCGTAACGTGAACGCATACGTGTGGGCTTTGGCAAAATTTGATTTGGACGTGTGTGCACGTCGAAATCAACGCCTATCCGTCGAAAAATACCGTATCGGCATATTCCAATACCTCGCCATAACTTCGTGTACTCGTCGGTTCACAACGAAACTTATTCCATTGGATTCGTAGCATTACGCTGATCCTGTGACCCAAGTTTGGTACAAATATGAGAACGTTGATGAAACGCCGTTTTGTGGGCCATACGGTTCCACATGACGAACGATTTCGTGATCGGCTCATCAGAATCCAGTTTCGGATGTTCCGTTGGGTTCGTATCATCGTTCTGGACTCGTAGATACTAAGTTTGATAAATTTGGAAAAATTTGTCTCCGACACGTTTTTCGGTGCAAAGTGGACCACGTGTGGACCCCGCTTTGGCCCCAATCTGTCAATTCTGCCCCTGTGCCAGAATTGTACTTATGGGTAGTCAATCCTAGCTATTTCAAGTATTCTAAAAATATTGGTGATGTTCGTTTCAGCATTCGGAGGTGTACGTGCAGATTCCACTTTCCTAGGAGCAGTTGACAGAGTTCAGAGCCCAGGCAAGTGTACCTTGCCAAACTTGTAGTTGATCATGTTCTATTATCTGCTTGTGTTTCTTTTTATATATACTCTTGTGATGTGCTTACTCAACCTAGGACCTGAGACGTTGCTTAGCGTCCGAACAAGATTCGGATGTCGACGCCGTACGCGGAGTCGTGTAACGTTACTTAGAGAGTTGATTCCACGATCCTATTTTTACGTGCTTTCTTTACCAAGTACGCCATATCGTAGGACACTTGACACAATTTCATGTAACAGAATCTTTCTTGAGTTATTCATGGTAATTTTGTATAGGCTTACATGATTCGTGATTTGAGACTTGCATATTATATATATATCATTATGACTCGTTGTACTAGCTAGAGGTCATGATCTTGCATGTTATGGACATGAGATATTGTGGACATAAGACATGAGGTTATATTGGATGGAAAGAGACACACATGCTACAGGCTGATTATGTTATATATATACTATGTTACTGGAGGTTCTTAGTCTCTATACTAGAGCTTGGCACATTTATTGGCCCTACGAGATACTACTTGCTGCTATGACTCCCCGACACAGAGCCTGTAGTAGTCTCATCCTGAGTACTAGTGATGCTCTCATTTGTATTTTACTTAGTTGGTTACATAGCTTGCCCTGATGATCTGTTCTTACTGCATTTTATTTTGGCTTGAGTGTTTATTGTACCCTGCTATGTCCCCTGAGGACCTGAATTCGGATTATGTCCCCAGGTATAGATGATGAGAGCTATCATGAGGTTTACGGGGCAAGTGTTGCTATTGAAAACGTACAGGTTGCAGAGGACGATGTTGTTTCGGAGGACTTCTCTTGAGCACACAGTATTCTCAACATTCATTTATTATGCTTAGTGTTCTTAGATATTTGAAATTGTAGTGACTTATGGATATTGTACTTGGAGTTATTTTTCTTTCAATTTTGATGACGGGTTGTTCCCCGTGACATTATTTATATTGCTTTGATTGGACAAATCATTTTATATTATTGTGACTTGACTTGTCTCTTTGTGATTTCGTTACTTATTGTGGATGAGATTAGATATACAAACTGTGACAAGTATTTATAGACCATTTATATGTATTACAGCTTAAGTGCACTCTAACGGGTCCATTAAATTGGGTTTGCCCATTAGAGTTGTGTTGTTGGCCATTGCCACGTGGCTAGTCTCTTGGTATTTTGGGACTGGGGCGTGACAGTATCAGTACATGTCAGGTGTCGAAAGTACAAGATTAATAATGTTAATACTATTCATGTTCAATTTTAGCAGATCAGGAGTGCGCTACGTAGAGACACTATCAGGATTATCAGTTCCATGTCAAGATTCAGGGGTTCAATTATAATGTACAATCACTAGATCATGTCAGAAAAATCAAGATTAATAACAAGAATGTCATATTCAAGAAAGAGCTAGGTTTAAGTAAGGTAACTAAATTAAAGAGAAATAAGGAATCATTAAGAATTAAGCATATAAAATAACATACTGGCATACAGGAGCAGAAAATAACAAGTCAGGGTTGGCGCAGAAAATAACAAGAAGGAACATCCACGTACAATGGGCCAAAAGTCACCATTGTCACACAAACATGTATTGACGCATAAACGAGCGCAGAAAGGTCTACTAAAAGATAAAACACACACCTCCAATCATGCATGGCACAACAGTCGAGGACACAATTCTCGAAAATTGTCAAAAGTCTTAGCTTAGTCATTAAGTAATGTACGAAGGGCACAAATTGTGCCGTCTCAGGAGAATGCCGCATAGTGCGCCAAGTAGCAAAATGCGCCATGTAGCAAAGTGCGTCATTCTCCATAAGAGATAAAAGTGCACCGGTAAGAAAAGTTTACCAAAGTGCGCCAACTCTGCAATAACTACAAAGTGCACCAACTTGACTTTTAAGAAGTGACGCATATTCTCGATGACTTGCAGACCCATTCAAAAGTCTGCCAAGTAGCATTGGAGTACATTTGAAGGAATTGCCTTAGTACGAAACATACGTCGGAGTAGAAAAATGCGTGCAGAATACTCAACATACCCTGGCGCATTTTCTAAGAAATTGTGAAACACACATAAGTGCGCTCACTGGAACTTCGCTTATATAACAAGGGTTCCCTGCGTACTTTTTATATACATTCTCAGGCCAACTTTGCATTCTCCGACTTACTGTTCTCGGGCTCGATGAGCAATAATACAAGAAAATCAAAATCATCATGAAGACAAGTTCTAAGAGTTAACCAAATGAAACCTAATGGAGTAAAGAGAGTTGCTACACTCCTAACCCTCCATTGTCACCCCCCAGAAAACAACTTTGTACTTAGATTGTCTTCTAGGACTTTTCTTTGTACTTTCTTTAGTTTATTCAATTGAATCAAGTTCTTTCCAACTTTCGTATTTAATGGCAAACATGATCATGGAAAAATTTAAAAATACATTAGAATGGGGATCTCAATCCCTTATATATATATATATATATATATATATATATATATATATATATATATATATATATATATATATATATATATATACCGCTCCTTGGAAACGACTCAAAAAATGAGCCATCCAAATCATATGTATATCATCCACTGATTGATTAAAAAAAAAAATCTAACTACCAACTACACATATATATTTATCTCTCACCTACTTAATAAATAAAATTTCTAAAATTTCTCTAACTCCATTAACATACAACAAATCTAAAATATATTTAATATTTAAATTATATTTAAACTAAGTATATGATATTATCTAACTAAATACATATCAAAAATTCTAAACTTATATCTATAACAAATCAAAATTAAAATATATTCAAATCAAATTTGAAATATTTTAATATAATTTAATTTTTTATCTATATTTTTAACAATATCGTATATTTTTTTGGGTACGTGCAATGCATGTGAACATGACTAATATACATATAAGGTGACTTCAAAAATGCTCAAAATTGAACCGTCTAAGCCGTTTGTAAATACTCAATTAATTATTATTTAAAAATAATTAATCATTTAACTATATAATATGAGTTTTTTATAACTAAATAACTCTAACTCAAGTGGATAAGGTGGGAGGACTTTTCTTTTGTTGTCTGAGTTCAATTCCTAGGGACGATGGTATCTATATTAAATTTATATTTAAAATTAATTTTCAATAAAAAAAATTTAAGTACGTGCAATGCACGTTCACGTTACTAGTATATATAATATGGCTTGAAAACTGTTCAAAATTGAGCCGTCTAAACCGTTTGTAATTACTCCATTAATTATTTTTAAAAATTAACTAATTATTTAACTACTTAATATGATTTACTTATAATTAAACAACTCTAACTCAAGTTGTTAAGGTAGGAGGTATTTTTCTTCGTTGTCTGAGTTCAATTCCTAGAAACGATAGTAATTATTAATAAATTCATATTTAAATATATTTTTCAATATTTTTTTTTTACGTGCGTGTACATGTATTGTACGTGCGGAAAAAAAAAACTAATGGAGTATTTTGCAATATATTAAATTTTTTGTTTTAAAATATATATGTTCAGGGAACAAATAGTTTATCGGATTTCAGGAACAAGGTTTGCTTGTTGCACTATTTTTATCCATATGTTCAGATAACGCTCCTTCAATTTCTATCCATAGTTTATAAGATTTCAGGATAAGATTTCAGGAAAGTTTTTACATCCTTGTAGGAAAAAGAAAGCGTTATCTGAATATTTTACATTGGGTACTTTACAAAATGAACTGTTGGTTGGTCACCATAAGTCTTGTATTAATTGTACAAATTATATGAATCTAGTGATAGAAAATATTCATAAAGCATGCAGAAGATTGCATAGAAATTGAAAAATAAGGATTCGAGGTACCTTACAATGCTATCTTTATAATATAATTTGGTTTTCCGCCAACAGTACGACAAGTTTTCGGTGATCAAACCTAGAGATACAACGAATCCAACGACCCGCGATACTGTGCACCCGATAACGAGTTCAGCAAACGATCGCTGCTTTATGCGAGAGAGAGAAAACGGATGGAAGGAGGAGATTTTTGTAAGATTTTGGTTTCCGGTGATGGGGATCCATCTTTCTGTCTTTGCGCGAAAAATAAAATTTTCAAGCGAGAAATCTTCCGAAAACAGATAATATGTTTCCATTTCAAATAAAATTTTCAAGAGTATCATTGTGATGATTGACGAAGAAGAAAAGAATAATGGCAGCAAGTTGCAGAAGTGTCTTCGACATATTACTTTTGTGTTATAGTGCTACGTTTTGTAAGAAACTTGACCAGATTGGGCATTGCTGTTTTCTTCTTAATAGTAAAGGACGGAGGAGATCGAGCATGATACCTAACTCCATGCAAGACCACCGATGATCTTCTTACGTTCGACTTTCTTCTTGTTGTTGCCACGGATTTTCTTGGTCTCCTTGCATGTTGTTCAAGGTTCAACCACTCGTCTCCGTCTTCATTCCTCGTGTCATTTTCTGTGGTACTTCTTTGGTCAATCGATGCTTCTTCTCCCATCTCGGGAAGCTCCTCTGCTTCCTCTTCAGCCGCTCTGAGCTCTCTAATTTTCTTCTCAATAATCGCACGTCTCGTCAGTACCTCTTCTTCTTCAGCCTTCAGTGCCTCGATCCAAGCACGACTCGCCGCGACCTTTTTGTCAGCAACGACTTGTGCAGATGCTGCACAATTTGTGAGGTACTCGTACTCAGTTGTAGAGATGGTTATGGTGGAGGATTTCCTAGACAATGCAGCAGCAGCTCTATTCTTCATTGTGCTTTCAGCAACCTCTTTCATCTTCCTGAGAGCAACAGCTTCCGACGTCTTAGCGGCTGCTAGCGCTCGCGCTGCACCTTGCAATTCCTCCTCCGTCGAGAGAATTTTCGACTCCGTGGACTCGATCTTACGTCTGGTTTTGGTTGTTTCTTCCGCAATCCCCTGTTTCTCTTTGTTTGCGGTCTCGGTTTCCAGCTGCATCTCCTTCAGTGCAGATGATAGATTCGAAACTATGGCTCTAGTCCTCTCTTCGGCCCGCGAGGCCGATTCGAACTTTGATTTAGCCTTGAGAAGCTTCGAGTTGAGATGCTGGACTGTGGAATGCGCTCTTCTTTCTTGCTTCTTCAATAGGCTTGTTTCCTTGGAGATTAGAATTAGTTCGTCTCTGATAACGTCCATTGAAGACATGTACTGAAATCCCTCTTCCTTGATCGCTTCGAGCTCTTCTTTCGCGGCCTTTAGCTCGGCCTCGACGGTCCCTGATGAGGAGCCGCCACTCTCGGCCTCTTGGATGTTTCTCTCCATTGCTCGGACTGATTCCATTTCACTCTGCAACACGCTCAAGTCCGCATTAGTAACCGCGGCCTTCGTTTCAAGATCCTTGGCCTGTCTGGCTTCGTCTTGCAGCACTTTGAGTCTCTCTTTCGCTTGCGCGATTTCCTTGGAGAACTTACTGGCCTCGGCTCTCCTCTGAGCTTCAATCTCCCTGGACTCTCTTTCTGCTTCGATTCTCGCTAGCTCTACAAGCGCGTGCTCCTCGTTGGCCTTCTCCGTCTCTTTACTTATCTCTTCTATGGCGGCCATACACGACCTTACTCTCGAATTCGACTCCTCGATCTCCTTCTCGGCTCTGGCTTTCGATTCCGAGACGGATACCAAATCGAGCTTCAATCTGCTCAGATTTTGTTTCGTATCGCTCAATTCCTGCATCAACTCAGAATCTTGGTCTTGGCCATTCATCTGAAGATTTATTGGAGACCGAAGCTCTAATTTCCGGGCCGTCGCTCTAGCATTTGTGCTCTCTATCTCGGCACTTAATTCCTTCACCATGCTCTTGGCCTTGAGGAGTTGGGACTCGGCAAGAGATTTTTCTCTTTCAGCAGAGTTCTTGGTCTCATTGAGCCTCCGAATGCCCAATTGAGCAAGATGAAGTTCTCCAGATTCAGTAGGCAATTCCTTCTAAACATTTGATAGCTGGTGGAAATCAACTAAAAGCACGGATAATATGTAAAAAACAAAAACAAAAACAAAAACTAACTAATTATTTATACCTTGTTTTTTCCGTTGAACTTTTGGCCATAGAGACTGATGGCTGCCTTGACTGACTTGATTCCTTCTGAGCTCTCACCATTACTTCTATCCATCATCAGAGTACTACTGCAACCAAAACAAAGAAAAATCAAAACTAAGAACACGAATGTTCGATATAGGAGAGCTAACCTGAAACGAGTCCTGGTATATCTGATTCACTCGAACCTGAATAATCTTACTTCAATTCAATTCAATTACTTGTACATCATTAGAAGATGGAGGGAGAGCTTGCTCAGGAAGTAAAGCAGAACAAAGAGTGAACCTCAAAGCAAGCAAGACACCCAACTGCCAGGAAAAAAGGTTTCTTTGGCTTCAAGTTTGCAGAAGCACAAGTTATGGATATGGTGTCAGTGGTGCAAGTCTGGTAAGCTATCTATCTTCCTTCCTTGCCATTCGGTCAGTCAGTGCTATCTTCTTCGTTTCATATATGCCAACCATTATTTGATTCAAAGTCTTTTTCTTTTCTTTTTTGGCAAAATTCAAAGTCATTTTTCACTAGTTAGTTTTGAGGCGACATCAATGAACTTTGTCTCTTGTTTAATTTGTTCTCTTTCGGGACTTCAACTGGACCACATAAACCAACCAACCAACCAACCAACAAAACGATCTGTGTTGGTTGATCTCTGTCCATAGCAATAGAAACTAGGGCCACGTTGTTTGGTTCGCGACCTTGGAAAATTGTAATGTCAATAAAAATATATATATATTCTTATGGGAAAGTGAATCCTTTAGTCGGTGGGATAACCTTTTCCCTCTATTTTTTTGTCATTTGGAATCATTTTTCTTTCATCTTCTTTTCATTAGGCACCCAAACATTAAAAAACGAAATAATTTTTTTTTCCTATGAACATGATTCTGCGAACCAAACAAGACCCAAAGATATGTGATTCATAAAACATCCCCGAAACATTTTTCAAACTATATTCACTTTCTATCCCATGTCTGTTTTGAAGTTCGGTCGTTTTGAGACACAAGGAACTTGTTCAGGAAATGTCTCTTGCTGGAGACAAAACTATTGGCACGTGGAAAAATTATTGTATGGTCCTGACTCACCAAGCGACAATAATGAGTGGTGACTCCGGCCAATAATTTTTTGACACTTGACATAAATATTTGGCATAAATATTTTAAAAAATATCAAACAAATTTAGAAATATATACAAATTTACTATGCATAAAATCAAAAAAAATATTATGATTTTTTTTTCTTCAAAATTATTATAAAGAATTTATATATGAATTAGGAGAAGTATAGTGATATGGTGGAAGAAGATAAATGTCAAAAAGTTATTGGCCGAATGAGTTGCCATGTGGTGAGTCGGAACCATACAATAATTTCTCTGATACTTGATTAGGGATGACAATGGACACTGATTGGCGTCTTTGAACGAGATTTTGTATTTTTAGAAATTTGTGGAGACCGTCATTTTCTCTCCAGTCAGCCATGAAAGTGTAGGCAACTTGCACAACTTTATGGCAGCTTAGTTACACTAATTAACCCGATAAAATTGATTAATTACTTCAAACTCTAGATCAGTGTGTTTTAGAAACCGGACCAGACGGCGGGTCGATCCGTGAGCCGATAGTTTTTTTTTTTCAATGGACGGACTGTTATTTTTCAAAAACTGCTAATAAATATTTAAAAAAAAATTGACTTATTTTTTTACTTTATTTATCATATTTAATGGAGCACTTCACAGTTTTTCATAATGTACAAGAATCCTTCACTTTTGATCGAATTCGTCTGAAATTGACGGTCAACTGCTTTAAAAAAAAAAAATTTGACCAAAATGTTCCTTCCATTTCTTCTTCCTCTTGACCAAAATTTTTCGGCAACAATAGCGCGAGCACCGACGAGCAGTGTTACGGCGCACGCGAGTAGCGACTGCTGCTGTTGTTGGCTAGGGGGGCCGGGGGCGGGAAATGGAGACAGAGTACGCGAGTAGGGGGAGAGGGGCGGGCGGGGAGGGGGGAGCGGAGGCGGCAGCAGTCTGTCCGCGGGGGAGGGAGGTGAGAGAAAAGAAAAAGAAAAAATGAAATGAACATTTTGGTAAAAAAAATTGTTAACACAATTGACCGTTAATTTCAAATTGCACTACCTAGACCAGGTTCTTAAAAAGAAAATATAGATTAATAACTACCAACTTTTAATTGACTAAATTATCCAGAGAAGAAATCCTTGACTTATAAAACTCGTCTATGTACAGCTAATAAATCAAAAGTCAGTTCAATTAGCGGCGTAGATTGAAAATGCTGCGGGTGTGATCAAACTTAGAGGAAAAAAAAATTTACTCCAATTATAATTCATTCTTTTATGTAGAAGAAAAAAATTATAATAATAAATAAATAAATAAATAATTTATTAGAAAAAAAAAATTATCAAACAATCGTAGTCTTAATTTATTTTTAGTACAGAGCCAATCAAGTCAACAATAATTTCATTTTTAACCTTCTAGATAAACAATATAATTTTTAGCCATTAGCATATAGGTAGGTAAGTATAAATTGGAACAGTGGATCAAAAGAAATTTTTTGTGAGATCAATATTGCCTAAAAAAATATCTGTAACTAATTTTTTTTTTAAATATAAATAATGACAATTATTAGTACTCTGCTATGGTCATCTTTGAATTTCAGTTTTGAAACAACTTTTAAAAACATGCGAAAGATCATCAAAAGCTGCTTCTATCGACACATAATCAAGTACAAGATTATCTCCATCCCTATTGTCTTGTAAGGTGTTGTTATTCCTATATGGCATGAGGTATACTACAATATCTTTTCTAGGTGACAAAACTATATTCATAAAATAGTCAATTTTTGTTTAGCTGCCAAAACTAGCGGGGATGTTCACCCTTTCACTCAAAGATTGTCATTTCATCCAACCTAAAATTACTTCTGGAGTGATTTAGTGAACATTCACGCTAGTTTTGACAACTAGTTTTGGTGGGTGAACAAAATTGAACCCATTCATAAAAGACAATGAAATAGAAAAAAAAATTCCAATACAAAAGTATTGAAATAATACTTTTTTTCTTCTAACTTTCAAGCTAACTTCTCATTTTTTTTCCTTTGTTTTTTAAAATATTTTTTTATTCATAATTGTTGACATGGAGGTAAAAACATTGTCAGATGCATTGTCTAGAATTAGACAAGCAACTTAACAATGTTTTCTTAATTTTTGCCACATAAATTTCACAATTTACATAACATATACATTTGAGAAGAACTTTTAAATAAAATTTTGTCATTCCTATGTAGCAACAACGTTTTTATGATTTTTTATTTGCGTGTTCTATTTCGACAGGAAAAAAAATTGATATCAAAATTTAATTTTGTAACAACAAAATTTACTGCTCATATTCATAGAAATTATGTTTACAAATTTTTCAACTAAATATATGAAGTGGTCTCAAATTTAAGTTTAGACTACTTCTGAGATCCAAATCTTGGAACCAAACTTCCCTTGAAGAAGATGTCCTAATTTGAGGGGGCATCATCAATTTCTTATTTAAAGCACATGAATGCTTTTTTCTGTGGACCAACATGCCCATGCCAAGTACCACTCCAAGCTAAAGCCAATTGTTGCAAAGAAAAGATGCAATCGACTGAAATGTGAAATTTATGATCTGTGTCAGGGTGAAGATTCCTTGAACGTATTCTGGTCAGCTTTTAAAAGCAGTTCTTTATTTATTTTCTTTTATTAACTTTTAGAAAGTTCAAACTTTTGTAAATGGCAATTCTCCTTCCCTTTTCTATATATTAATAGATAACTCTCTCTCTCTCTTTTTTTCCTCTTTAACTTTTTTTTTCATGGTCTGAGGAAAGATTTTCAGTATTAATTTTGTAGGTCATTCTTGATTTTATGGAATTGAAATTACATGAATCTCAAGTTCATAAATTGACTTATTCTGCCATTTTGTTAGTAGGAAATCTAGGAATTGTAATTTGATTCATATCCCGAGGTCTTTTTAAAAATTCTGCATGATTTCACTGGAATTCTTGGATCATGGTGATATATCTTTCGAGTTATTAATCAAATTATATACAGAAAGAGAGAGAGAGAGGACGGAATATTGCACCAAGCAATAATTTATTAAACAATTTCAACCACATATTTTTTGAAATGTGCGGTCATAAATCATCTCATAAAGTTACTGTCACGTCAACATATTTTATAACCACACATTAAAAAAAAAATTTGTGGCTGAGATTGTTTGGTGCAATAAATGATACAATAAATCTTTGTGCAATATATATATATATGGGTAAACGGTATATAAGTCATAGTACTCATATTTCTACATGAGTCATGCACATGTGGACCCAATAGAAATAAACTCATATATCTCATGTACACTAGTACACTATATTCTTATTTGTCCACATGTACATGGCTCATGTAGGAATATGAGCACTATAGCTCATATCCCGTTTATATTATTGGAGTGGGTGGGGTTCCCAACCTATGTGGAGAATATCCCGGAGTGCGACGAACGTCATCCGTGTGTCGAAAAAGTTTGAAAAGTGCATCGAGCGTCGTGTATTGGAACATTTATGGTAAGCAAATATTATATTAGATTTTCATCTTTGACTTTAATTATATATTTATGATTGGATCTTTCATATATTAGCTTTCCATATAATTGGATTTTCAATTTATGGTAAGCTAATTTATGATTTGATTTCCATTAAATATATGATTGAATGTAATTGGATTTCCATTAATATTTTTGGCTTCCATATATAGATTTTTATATGAAAACCCTAATTCATGCAAGGGTTATATAAATGCTCAGGCAATATACAACAACATGAGAGAAAAATAAGAAAGAAAAAATGTCACAAGAGTGGCATTGCAACTTTGGAGAGGAGAAAGAATGATTAGAGGCCGTTTCGGAGAAGAAGATCAATTTGGGGTATTTAATCTATTTTTTTGTTCCAAAGAGTTGTGGCGATCCGTGTTGGATCAGTGAGGAGCTTGTAGATGGTTTTATCTCTTTATTCCATTAGTGGAGGTTCTTCAGGGTTAGACTCCGATAGTTCCGTAATTTTTTTCATCTGAATTTTTCACGTAAAAATCTCTGTGTTTGCGATTTGTGTTTGGTATTTTTTGGTTTGTGCGTTTTGCTCGGTTCTCTCGCAGGTACTCTTTGATTTGGGGAACAGTTTTCGCGTTTCGTTCCCAACAGTGTAGTATCAGAGCCAGATTCTGAAATTTCAGAAGGGTGTCAGGAGTTGACAGGCAAACCAGGGAGGAGAGATGGACGCGAAGCTAGTGCGCATGGTAAACATGAACGGTACCAACTATCACTACTGGAGGAGCAAGATGAAGGATCTGTTATTTGTCAAGAAGCTGCATCTGTCGGTATTTGCTTCCGAGAGGCCCAGTGACAAATTCGAAGAGGACTGGAAGTTCGAGCATATACAGGTGTATGGTTACATCAAGCAGTTCGTTGACGAGAACGTGTACAACAACGTTGCCAGTATTGAGCACGCGAGGACACTATGAGATAAACTATAATCTTTGTATGGAAAGAAGACTATGGTAAATAAATTATTCCTGATCCGGATGATGATGGGTCTGTGGTACAAAGATGGGACGTCCATTACGGATCATTTGAGTTCGTTCCAGAGCGTGGTTGACCAGCTATCCTTGATGGGAGTCAAGTTCGACGACGAGGTTCAGGGACTATGGCTGCTGTGTATATTGCTAGACTCATGGGAGACCGTACGAGTGTCTATGATCGCTTCTGCTCCGGAAGGCGTGGTCAGTCTGGAGTTTGCCAAGAGCGGGGTACTGAATGAAGAGATGCGAAGACATTCTCAGAGCACTTCATCCACATCCCACTTAGAGACGCTTGTTTCAGATAGCCGCGGAAGGGATAAAAGCAGGGGTCCAGGCGGTGGCAGAGAAAAGCAGGGGAAGGTCCAAAGGTCGGTACGATGACTCGGAGTGTTACCATTGTGGCAAGAAGGGCCACATCAAGCAGAACTGTTTCGCTTGGAAGAGAGAAAAGAAGGACGACAAGGGAAAGCGAGGCGAGAACACTACAGCGGCGGCTTCAGCACATGGAGGCGATTTGATCATTGTAGGTGATGGGGTAGTTATGAACCTCGCCTGCGATGACAACTCTTGGCTGGTGGACTCAGGTGCTTCAGCGCACGTATCTCACAACAGAGCACTATTTGCTACTTACACAACAGGCGACTGTGGAGTGTTGAAGATGGACAATGGAGATGTGTCGAAGGCAGTTGCCATTGGAGATGTGCATTTGAGAAAAAAGACGGGTGTAGTTATTGTTCTGAAAGATCTTCGTCATGTCCCTGATATCCGTTTAAACCTGGTGTCGGTTGGAAGGTTGGACGATGAGGGTTTCTTCAATCTCTTCGGGAACAGTCAATGGAAGCTTTCCAAAGGTTCGATGGTGATTGCCAGAGGAAGTGAGAGGTCCGGACTCTACTATATAGAAGGGAGCGCACAGGGGACACATGAGGTGAGCGTAGCTACTGATGCGTCTACCGAGTTATGGCACAAGCGGCTCAGCCACATCAGCGAGAAGGGGATGAGCTACTTGGTGAACAAGAAGGTGATTCCAGGACTCAAGTCTATAAAGCTAGAGAGGTGTACGCACTGTTTGACGGAAAAGCAAAATATGGTATCTTTCCAAAGTCACCCATATTTAAGGAAGCCGGCGTTGCTCGAGTTGATTCACTCGGATGTCTGCGGTCCTATGAAGGTATGTGACTCGTCTCACTATCGCGTATTTTTCATGTTCATATCTTGTATATGCTTGTTATTGCTGTATATTGCTTCCCGTATATTTTTTTGGATTTCTCTAACTGCTCTCATGTAATTTCTAGATTGGTGAATAGTGTTAACCCCTCTTGATATATAATACATCTCTTCTCCATTCTTTTATTTTTTTTCCTTTTTTTTATTTTCTTTTCCTTTCCTCTCCCCTCCTCCCTAGCCGAGAGCAGCCCATGCCGGTCCCCCTCTCCTTCCCTTGGTAGTAGTGGTAGTAGTTAGTGGTGGTTTTAGGCAAGTACATCTTGCAAGTGAGGAAGAACTTGCACTTTTACATTATTGTGGATCTCTTATATTTTATTAGTCTTTATTTTGCTCTATGAACTCCTCTACATGTTTACTTCTTGGTATTTTCGATTTTGATAGCTTGGTTGGACTAGATCTACATTCTTGAGTTTTTATGGTTTTGATCTCTTAAAACTTATTGTTTTCCAAAACTAGTTGTTCTATGTGAGAGAGCATCTGATTTCAAGTGGTTTATAACTTTACTTCCCTGGATTTGGGCTGAAAACGAGGATTTCATGGAGGAAATATATTTCAGACTTGAGCCTTTCCATGACTGAAAGTTGCTGTCCTGGGACGAAGGAGCTCCATGCAGCCTGCTTGGCATGCGGCCTGGACTCCTCGCTCCAAACTCAGCATGCAGCCATCTTATTGGACGCATGACTGAATCTGCACATGCGCCCCTTGGCCAAATGCATGAAACTTGAACGAAATAAAATTTTCTAAGTTTCTGATTCCATGCGGCCCAAAGGAGCATGCGGCCCAGTCGTTTATGCGGTCCCGAGCTATGCGTCTCTTTTTTCAATGCATGACTCAGCGCCGCATTGGCTCGGTTTCCACTGATCTTTGTCTTTTCCTTCTCTGACACGCTTTATTGGCCAGTCACCTCAGTCATTTTCCTGACCTTGTGTTTATTCCCTATAACTCAACCCTTGTCTCGAGGAGTGGACCTTGTTTTGACCCATACAGCCAGTTTGATCCATGCACCCCAGATTCCACGTGTCATTTATTCATGCGGCCAGCTTCATGCATGCGGCCAGTTTCTTGCATGCGACCAGCTTCGTGCATGCGGCCAACTTATCCCATGCACTTCTAGCACTTATAGTAGAATAGTTTCCTTTGTTATATGTTCTCTTATGGATTATTTACTCCTTGTGCTTGGCCCAATTAGTTAAATTCATATGATGCATGTTATTTCTAAATTACTTATAACCTGAATGCTACACTTACCAGAACATGGAATGTAATGGCACTGTTAAACTGAGAACTCCCGACATCTGACTTGTATTGAATGAACCTGACCCTTGACTCAAGATACCTGACATGTACTGAGAAATCGGATAGTGGCTCAGCGTAGCTCACTCCGTACATGCTAGAATCTCCAGAACTGATAAGCTTGTACTGATAAGATAATTTTTTTGGTTGCCTGGTTGTCCCTGTCCTGATTGTACTTGTCAAGCTATTGTCAAGTCTTGCATCATGTCTAAGGCAGATTCCTGAGCACCACGGTCAGAAATCCTTCATAACTTGTCTAAGTTAATAACTAGAATAATTATCTAGAAGTATCTAGAGAGATTTCCTGGCTACATACAATCCGGGTATCCCAGCAACACCTGGTGGATTTAGAGTTCTCTGTCGAGAGGGGCACACTTCCAGCATACCGCCGAGTGTTGTAATCTACCAGTAAAATACTATATACTTAGATTAATCTATGATATGTATTCTTACATCTGGATAAAGAGATTTTTGTAAATGAGATTGGTTTTAAAATCAAAAAGGGTTTTGTAAATTGGAACTGATTCTGTAAACATAAAGAGATTTTGTAAGTGAAACTGATTTTTGTAAACATAAAAAGGTTTTGTAAGTGAAACTGATTTTTGTAAACATAAACTTATCGGTAAATGGTCTTGTAATATAACTGAAACTGAAACATAACTGGAACATATACTGGAATTCATATACTGAAATACATAATCAACAACTTGTAGTGTCGCTGCACGCGTAAACTTGGTCAGTCATGGAGCCATTGCCTAGCAGGGTTGTCCATGCCGCATGGGGCCCTTGGGGATCGGGGTAGCCGATAACACAATATTCTTCCCTCCCAATGTTCTAGGTAAATTTTATCTTGTTTAATCATTCAAAATTATTTCAAGTTCTCGAGTCGTGGACACTTGGGAACTCCCTAAAATGACGAGTCGCGAGCACGAGCTTTTCATGAGTCATCGTATTTCGCAACACGTGATACGTTGGACAATACTCACACTCGATTGGCCAATGCCAAATAGAATAGATTTTCATACACAGATATTTTCACTGTGTCATGAGGATTGTGAAATAGTATATAAACTGGTCTGGTAACGTAAACTTGTATCGACATAAGAAAGCACACCACAATAATCACTAAAAGAAAATTACTAAATGAAAGATAATAAAAATGTACACAAGAATTCCTGGCCGCATACGTCCACTGGCTGCATGGACTCACTGGCTGCATGCACCCACTGGCCGCATTGATTCACTGGCCGTATACACCCACTGGACGCATGGACTTACTTTTGGACTTAGCGAATTTTTCTTTCGTTCAACTAGTGAATGCACAAGGTATTCAAGGACACTTGTGTAAACAAGCAGTCATGCGTCCAACAAGATGGACACATGTTGTCATTATGTTGCAAGAGTTTAGGCCGCATAACTCTCTCGGGCCGCATGGAACTCTTGGCCGCATAGCTCGCTGCCCGCATGAAGACTTCGTCTTCTCCAACAGGAAGTTCAGCCATGGCCGAAAGCTACAAAAATCGAAAATTTATTTTCTTCATAATTTTTTTATTTTAACTCCAAATTAAGTGAAACAAAAGCCAATTTGCACGAAATGAAATACTCTAACATAAGGAACAACTAGTTTTCAAAAATATTAAGTTTTAGTAGATCAAAACCAAGAAAAACTCATAGAACACATAGAAATTCTAAACTTGAAACTCAGATTTACAAAAATTTATACATCAAAATCCAAAACTCCAAGAACTAAATATGATCAACAACTCAAGGAGAACATTTTTTATCAAATACATTTTTAAAAACAACAACATATAAAAATTTAAAAAATTTATGACTTCACCATTGAACAAGATGTACTTGCTTTGGGTGGTTCCTAGCCTCTACCTCGTACGGTCCAAGTCACAGTAACTTTTCCTAGGGTTAGGGTTAGGGGGAGCTTGAGGAAGAGGAGGAAGGAGAAAAATAAAATGAAGAAGAAGAAAGAAATGTCACTACCCAATTCTAGAAAATAGGATTTTTTTTTTTATTTTTATTTGGTAAATTGTGTATTGTATTTAAATAATTATAATTATATTTAAATAGTGATTGTATTATTTTTATTATTTTTATTTTGATTGTTTTAGGGTTTTGGCTAGCCTGGACCCATGTCAGACCCTAGTGGACCCATGTCCGACCCAGCCCACACCCTTGTGAGAATTATTTTGGGGCTTAGATTTATTATTTTATTTTTAGGAGGTTAGTGGGAGAGATTTGGAGCTAGTTTGAGCGCATTTGGAACCCGGAACCCAAAACCAAGTCAATAGGGGCATTTTGGGAATTTGGTGACTTATGTACCCATTTATTTGCCAAGGCCGGCCCCTACCTACCCCCACCCGTGGGATTCCAGCAGCAGCCCCCTCCCCTCTTTGCATTCTTCTTCATTCCACTCTTCTTCTTCTTCATTTCTTCTTCTCCACTTCTCCTTTCTTCTTCCTTCTTCTTCCAAGTAAACTTCTCTTCACTTTTCTTCTTTCTTTCTTCCATTCCTTCTTCTTTAAGCTAACCCTAACCTTACATTTTCTCTAACCTAGGTGTGAGGAGCTTAGATCTAGTGTGAGGGCTAGATTTGGTGGCTTGGAGCTTGAGGGAGGTGATTTCTAGGGGTTGTGAGACTTTGGCCTTGGGATTCCAACTCCCAAGAGGTAAAACCTAACTTTCCCCTTCCTAATTATTTTTGTGTAGTGTAATTAGTATTGTAGAACCTTCCTAGACCCTAACCCTACCCGTAGGAGGAAGTTGGAACTAGTTTGGGTGAGTTTAGAAACTTTGACATTAGGTTTTGTGTCGAATTTGGGTGGAATCCGAATTTGGCCCAATTTTGGGTGATGCCCTAGGTTAGATGGACCTAGGTAGACGTTGTCGGGTGTCTAGAGGGTGAGTGCGTGTCTCCGTTCGGACACGGGAGCGCATTTTCGGGCGTTTCGGGCGAAATTGGGGCTTTTCGTCGTCGCCGATTCTAAGTGCGTGTGCGTTTCCACCACGGACCTAGAATCGACGCGGGAGCGCATTTTCTAGGATCTAGACATCATGTAGAGCGCGTGGGTAAATTTTGGGTCGATTCCGAGTTTGTTTGGTGTGCGTTTCAGGAGGTTTTCCGAGCCGCGCACCACGTGTTCGTCGAAATGACCGAACGGCCATTTCGACTTGGTTTCCTCGTTTCGGGCTTGTGCGCGCGTTGGGTTAGTATCGGGGAGTGTGTGCTAGAGTTTTCGAGTTATACTTTATATATTTTTGGGCATTGGTGAGTGTCGGGGTCGTTGGGCGTGAGTGGGGCGTGTGGGTTGAGTGTCGTGTGCATGGTTGTGTTTGTATTTGTATGTGTCTATATATATATATATATATATATATATTTATATATATGTATATGTGTTTATGTATATATATTTATATATATATGTGTGTATTTATATTTATGTACTTGTATATGTATATGTCTATGTGTATATATATATATGTATATGTGTAAGTGTGCTTGTGTGTGTATATGTGTATATATATATATATATAGGTGTATGTATATATATATAGTTGAGAGTGTGTGTAGATATATAGATATATATATATATATCAAGTGTATATATATATGTAGCTATGTATATATATTTATGTGTGTGTGTGTATTAGTGTGTGAGTGTGTTAGTGTGTGTGTTAGAGTGTGTGGATGAGTGTATATATATATATAGATATCTAGTTATATATATATAGATATATATGTATGTATGTATGTATATATATATATATATAGATAGTGATATATATATGTATATATATGGATGTGTGTGTGTGTATGTGAGTTGGAAGGGGGGGTTCCAGACTGCAGCAAGGAGCAGCTGCTGCTGCACTGCAGCAGCAGCACAGCAGCAGCAGGAATAGCTGCAGCAGCAGCAGTACAAAGAGCAAGAGCAGCAGCAGCAGCAGTAGCATGGAGCAGCAGCAGCAGGAATAAGAAGCTTCAGCAGTAGCAGCGGGTAGTAGCTAGTGAGGAAGAGAGTTTGATATATAGATATATATATGTTGATAGATAGGTAATAGATAATAAGTTAGATAGATAGATAGTAGGATAAATAGATAAGATAGCTAGTTAAATAGTTATTAGATATTTAGATAGATAGATACTAGATAGGTAGATAGATAGTTTTATCTATCTAAGAGATAGATATCTATATACCTATAGTTATATATATATATATAGATATCTTGATAGGTATATATATATATATGTTATGATTAGGTAAGGAAATGGGTATAAGTGTATATGTGTGTGTGGATATATATATGTATATAGGTAGATACCTACTTAGATATATATATATATATATATGATAGATATCTATATTACCTAGCCTAGATTAATAACTAGGTGCATAATTAATAGCTAGATAGCTAGTTAGAGGGTTTTAGAGCGAAACCTCAATACCTTGAGATACCGAGGTATCTCGATACCTTGAGATATTCAAGGTATTGAGTTTCGAGCGGGGTATTTGAGCATTAGCCTAGGAAATGCTTGGGTGTGATTTTTATATGTTTATATATATATAATTACGCGTGCTAGCATAGGTTTTAGCGGGTTTAAGCGGGGTGCGTGGCCTAGGGCGAGGTATCGGATACCGAGGGTATCCCGGTATCTCGATTAGGCGAGTTTGTGAGTTTAGTAGCTTAATGAGCTCGGTTTGACCTAGAATTTCAGGGGCACCCTAGTTTGACCTAGCTTTGACCAAATTTGTCCTCGTTGACCGTAAAAGTCAACGTTTGACCTAGTTTTGACCTAGAGTTGACTTTTTGGACCCCGAGTTGACTTTTTGACCCGAATTTCACCGGTTTGACCCGTTCGACCTAGAATAGCCCTAGAAGCCTGTTTTTAATTATTTTATATCAGTTTAAATACTTAGAACCATGTTTAATCCTTGCTTTTCGTATTAGGTCCCTGCGACACCGGTCCGGATCTCGATCCTCATCAGTTGCTCAGGACATCAGGCGAGTACCTACCTCTGATAGTTTCCATTTCATGATAGCGTTTATATCACCTGTTCTAGAACTGTAATACTTGATTCTGACATATTATTACACGAGCTGGTGCTAGTGGATCCCGTCATGAGATGCTATCCCCCTTACCGTGTTCAGCGGGTACTCTATCACGTGTATTTCATCATGTGCTTCGGGTATTGATTCTCATGTGCTATCATGTGCTTATTGTGCTCTCGCCTTCGTGTGCGCGAGCTATTATCATGTACGTAGCGTGTTGTGGTTGGATCCAATGGTATTAGTGGGGGAGGGGAGTAGTGAGTTGGTTATGTGATCAAAGCCAAACAGTATTCATGTGTATGTCGGTTATGCAACTCACGCATAACGGAGTTATCTTAGTATTTTTCATGTGCAACCTAAGTCGATCACATAACAAACTTGTGCTCAAGGCACTTAGCTAGTATTCATGTTTCTCACCTGCAGTTACTTTTCCACTACTTGTATTGTTCTCCAGTTTACATTGTAGCTACTTATTGTGCTCCAGCACATATTTATTTCCTGTGCATCTTGATTACTTTTCTATTGCTCGTCATATACACCTTACCATGCATTTGGAGTTGCTTTCAGAGTTATGTACTTCGCTCCAGTCCTGACTGGGCATATTTTTTCCAGAGGATCCTGAGGACTATTGCCCTACGTTCTACGGGCCTGGTATTGACGACTGTTGTGACCCTGAGATCGAGGAGGAGTGCGCCGAGGAGACGCCGATAGCACCCTAGTTAGCTAGGTAGGTTTTCTGGGTTATTTCCAGTGGTTTGTATTTGGATGACTATACTTATTCTTTTGTTGCTTGAGATGTTGTAGCTATTTGTAGACTTGGACTGTATTATTTTGGATTGTCTTGCTCTCTTGGTTCTGTTTCTTTGTTTATATCATATCGTGCTTATATTCTTCCTCTAGATTTTGTGATTGAGATCATTGATATATATATTGCGTGGTTGCCTCCTTTGGGAGAGGATTTTATATATATATTGCGTGGTTTTGCCCTCCTTTTGGAGAGGTCATGCCGGATTTTTAGTGAGATATAGATAGATATGGTTGACCTAGAACGGACCTTTACAGCGTTCTACCGCCGATTCTGCGGCGTAGGCTGGACGTACCCACGGCTCATGCCCGATTTTCGGGTGCGGGTCGTGACACATTTTTGGTGGTGGCCCACGCAGGTCTGCTTTTTAGGGTTACCTGCAATAGGATATAGGAGATAGGCTGAGAGAGAGTGTGCTCAATCACAACTAGGACCCTTCCTACTTCCTTTTGCTATCTCTAATTTTTCCGAAATTGTTTCTTTTGTAATATTATTGTCCTTCATTGATGTTATCGTTTCTTGCACTATATTGACTTCTTTTGATCTGTGTTCAGGATGCCTCCGAAGACCAGATCTCAGCGCACCGCCCCAGCAGCTGCCACCGAGAGGTCTGCCACCTCTCGACCTGCTCGACGTCCGGCAGCCGCTACCGCTCCACTCGCCACTCCTGCGGTTGAGGGAGCTTCAGTTTCTCTCGGAGATCCCCTTACTCCCATTGATCCGAGAGCCACCCCAGTTGTCCCGGTGGTACCTCCTCCACCACCGCCTGCGCCAGTGGATTCTACGCAGTTGTTCGCATTCTTCCGAGAGATGATGGATGCGCAGCACCGCCAGGCAGATGTTTTGAGGATGGGCATTGAGAATGCTCATCAGGTGGCTTTGACAGCGGTCGACAGAGTGGCTCAGATCCAGCCACAGCCAGAGCAGGCTCAGTATCCTAGGCCGGGTACTATCATCGATTTTCAGAGGATGCGGCCTAAGGAGTTCCGCGGCACAGAGGGGATCATGTACGCCGACGACTGGATCGAGCATATAGAGGGCATTTTCAGGCTGGCGATGATCCCAGCCAGCATGCAGATAGAGGCAGCGGGCAGCCAGATGTTCGACCTTGCCCTTACTTGGTTCCGCACGGATACGCGGATAGCAGCTCCGGGATTGACTTGGGAGGCTTTTAAGAAGCTTTTCAAGGAGAATTTCTTCCCCGATGTGGCTCTCAGTGCCTTAGAGAGTCAGTTCGAGGCGCTCATCCAGGGGAGTATGTCAGTGGACGAGTATGCAGCGGAGTTCTGCCGTCTGGGCAGATTTGTTGAGGGGTTGTCTGAGGCAGCGAAGGCGCGGAAGTTCCGCAAGGGCTTGGTCATGGCGGTCAAGTCCTTGACTAGGAGCGACCGCGAGGCGACCTTCGAGCAGATTGTCAGCGATGCTCAGAGGGCTGAGGATGATTTGGAGCTGAAGACGAAGAGGGGCAGAGACACTTCCGGAGCAGGCAGCAGTGCAGGCCCGGCCAAGAGGCCATTCCAGCAGACCCAGCAGCACCAGGGTCAGGGTCGGGCGCCCTTCCGGCAGGCGCCCCAGCAGCAGAGGCAGGGTCAGCAGCAGGGCCAGAGGCAGCCCATCGTTTGCCTTTTCTGTAGGAAGCCAGGGCACGGATGGGACATATGCAGAAAAAGGCTGGGCAGATATTTATTGTGTGGCGCCGCAGACCACCAGCTGAAGGATTGTCCTTCAGCGCTTGCCCGTACAGCTCAGGGCGGAGGAGCCGCTCAGAGGGCACCAGCCAGAGCACCTGCAGCGCAACAGAGAGGACAGCCTTTGCAGACTCAGCAGCAGAGGTTCGCCCAGCACCAGCAGCAGCACCGAGGAGGACAGCAGGGGCGAGCTTTTGCCCTGACAGTGGACGAGGCCGAGCCAGTTGGTGATGTTATCTCAGGTTCTGTTCTCCTTGATTCCATTCCAGCACTTGCTTTATTTGATTCCGGTGCTTCCCATAGCTTTGTGTCTGTATCTTTTGCTGTTAGACACCATCTTGTTGCTGAACCTTTAGCTAGACTCTGCAAGATCACGACCGGGGGTGGTATCATCCTAGTCCGTGATGTTTGCAGAGACCGGAGAGTTACCTTGGGAGGCCGGGAGTTGAGTGTGTGCCTACTCGTAATGCCACTTTCGAGCTACGATGTTGTACTCGGGATGGATTGGTTGAGTACGCATTGTGCTAGTATAGATTGTCGTGGAGGCAGAGTTTTGTTCAGTCCGCCAGGTGAGCCAGAGTTTCAGTTTGCCAGAGGAGCAGCGGAGCAGACCGAGGGAGTCTTCTGCGGAGCCCTGGTGGTAGAGCCGAGGTCGCTACATCCACTGATAGAGGAGTATATGGATGTCTTTCCGGAGGAGTTGCCAGGGTTACCCCTGGACAGAGACGTGGAGTTTTCTATAGACTTGGTGCCAGGCGCGGAGCCGATATCCCAGCACGTCTATAGAGTCAGCAACAGTGAGCTGATAGAGTTGAAGAAGCAAGTGGATGAGCTTCAGGACAAGGGATTTATCAGATCTAGTTCTTCTCCGTGGGGTGCTCCGATACTTTTTGTGCCGAAGAAGGATGGGTCGATACGGATGTGTATCGACTATAGGGCTCTGAACAACCTCACAATCAAGAACAAGTATCCGCTGCCGCGTATTGATGATCTTTTTGACCAGTTGAGCGGAGCGAGGGTGTTTTCCAGGATTGATCTGAGGACAGGCTACCACCAGGTGAAGGTCAGGAAGGAGGATATTCCGAAGACAGCTTTTTGGACCAGATATGGACAGTATGAGTTCTTGGTGATGCCGTTTGGGTTGACTAATGCCCCGGCAGTGTTCATGAATCTGATGAACAAGGTGTTCCATCAGCATCTGGACAGGTTTGTGGTGGTGTTTATAGATGATATCTTGGTGTATTCGAAGACCCCAGAGGAGCACGAGGAGCATCTAAGGATAGTGCTGGAGACTCTCAGGAAGGAGGAGCTTTATGGAAAGCTCTCGAAGTGTGAGTTCTTCCTTGACAAGGTTGAATTCCTTGGTCATGTAGTGACTGGAAAGGGTATCTCGGTGGATCCGAGAAAGATCGTGGCAATTGAGGCATGGAGTGCTCTGAGTTCAGTAGCCGAGGTCAGGAGTTTCTTGGGACTGGCAGGCTACTACAGGAGATTTGTTCAGGATTTTTCCCGGATTGCAGAGCCGTTGTCCAGGCTGACTCGGAAGGACGTGGAGTTTGTTTGGTCAGAGGAGTGCCAGATCGCCTTTGATGAGCTGAAGAGGAGGTTGACGACAGCTCCAGTGTTGACGTTGCCATCAGGTTCTGGAGGTTTCACTATCTATAGTGATGCATCGGGGAAGGGACTGGGTTGTGTGTTGCAGCAGAATGGGAGGGTGATTACCTATGCTTCCAGGCAATTACGTCCTCATGAGAAGAATTACCCTACCCACGATTTGGAGTTGGCAGCGGTCATTTTTGCTCTGAAGTTGTGGAAATACTATTTATACGGAGAGCGTGTGGAGATCTTCACAGACCACAAGAGCTTGAAGTATGTGTTTACCCAAAAAGAGCTGAACATGAGGCAGAGGAGATGGTTGGAGTTGATGAAAGACTTCGACATATCATTGCAGTATCATCCAGGGAAGGCGAACGTAGTTGCGGATGCATTGAGCAGGTATCCGGTAGCTATGTGCCTGACTACAGATCGTTATCTTCTGGCAGATCTAGAGAGCTTGGGCATTGAGGTGATAGTGCTTGGAGTTGAGATGCAGATGTGGGGACTGCAGATTCAGTCAGAGTTGGTAGACCGGATCAGGGCTACACAGTTTGAGGATGAGTCCCTGAGGAGTATCAGGGAGCAGGTTCAGATGGGTTTAGCAGATGACTTCACCATTGCTGATGATGGTTCTTTGCGGCACGGTACCAGGTTGTGTGTGCCGAGTGGGTCGTTGCGCGAGGAGGTTCTCCAGGAGGCGCATCGATCCCAGTACTCTATGCATCCCGGTGCCAACAAGATGTATAGAGATCTGAGACAACATGTATGGTGGTACGGGATGAAGCGGGAGGTAGCACGCTTCGTATCCCGATGCTTAGTGTGCCAGCAGGTGAAGGCGGAGAGGCAGAGGCCAGGAGGATTACTCCAGCCGTTACCCATTCCGGAGTGGAAATGGGAGCATGTGACCATGGATTTTGTTTCTGGACTTTCCCGTTCTCCAGGCGGGAAAGATGCGATTTGGGTCATCGTGGACAGGTTGACCAAATCGGCCCACTTTCTACCGTTCAAAGTGGGTACATCTACAGAGAGACTCGCAGAGATGTATGTGCGCCAGATAGTCAGACTGCATGGAGTTCCAGTGAGCATAGTATCAGATCGGGACAGTCGCTTTACTTCGCATTTCTGGAGGAGTCTGCAGGCTAGCTTGGGCACCCAGCTCAAGTTTAGTAGTGCGTATCACCCGCAGACAGATGGTCAGTCAGAGAAGACCATTCAGACACTTGAGGACATGCTTCGCACCTGTGTTTTGGATTTCAGAGGCTCTTGGGAGGATCACTTGCACTTGGTAGAGTTTGCTTACAACAACAGCTACCAAGCCAGTATCGAGATGTCACCTTTTGAGACGTTGTATGGACGGAGGTGTCGCACTCCGTTGTCATGGGATGATGTAGGTGAGAGAGCTTTGCTTGGCCCGGAGATGGTGGTTGATGCAGCGGAGAAGGTCAAGCTCATTAGGGATAGACTTCGGGTGGCGCAGGACAGGCAGCGGCATTGGGCCGATAGCCACCGGAGACCTTTGGAGTTCGAGGTATAGCTTAGAATCTAGATTTTGTTCTTGTGTTGCTTGTGATTGCTTGTTTTAGACTAAGTGCAGAGACCTTGTTTGTGCTAGGTTGGAGATCTGGTGTTCCTGAGGATTTCTCCGACGCAGGGCACTATTCGCTTCGGTGGAGGCGGGAAGCTTAGCCCACGTTTCGTCGGACCCTTCCGTGTTCTTGAGAGGGTCGGCGCCGTGGCGTATAGGCTTGAGTTGCCGCCTACGCTGGAGGGAGTTCATGATGTGTTCCACGTGTCGCAGTTGAGACGGTACGTGGCGGATCCCAGTCACGTATTGGATCACTCGGAGATCGCAGTGGGCCCTACTCTTAGCTATCCAGAGCAGCCGGTGGAGATTCTGGATCGGCGAGAGAAGGTGTTGAGGAACCAGACTATTCCCTTGGTTCGCGTCGCGTGGAGGCATCACTCTCCAGGGGAGTCGACCTGGGAGAGGGAGGATGAAATGCGCGAGCGATACCCCTATCTCTTCGAGCCCTGAGGTATGGTTCTTTCTTTGCATTCCTGTCCTAGTTTCGTCTTTTAATTTCGAGGACGAAATTATTTTAAGGAGGGTAGACTTGTCACTACCCAATTCTAGAAAATAGGATTTTTTTTATTTTTATTTGGTAAATTGTGTATTGTATTTAAATAATTATAATTATATTTAAATAGTGATTGTATTATTTTTATTATTTTTATTTTGATTGTTTTAGGGTTTTGGCTAGCCTGGACCCATGTCAGACCCTAGTGGACCCATGTCCGACCCAGTCCACACCCTTGTGAGAATTATTTTGGGGCTTAGATTTATTATTTTATTTTTAGGAGGTTAGTGGGAGAGATTTGGAGCTAGTTTGAGCGCATTTGGAACCCGGAACCCAAAACCAAGTCAATAGGGGCATTTTGGGAATTTGGTGACTTATGTACCCATTTATTTGCCAAGGCCGGCCCCTACCTACCCCCACCCGTGGGATTCCAGCAGCAGCCCCCTCCCCTCTTTGCATTCTTCTTCATTCCACTCTTCTTCTTCTTCTTCATTTCTTCTTCTCCACTTCTCCTTTCTTCTTCCTTCTTCTTCCAAGTAAGCTTCTCTTCACTTTTCTTCTTTCTTTCTTCCATTCCTTCTTCTTTAAGCTAACCCTAACCTTACATTTTCTCTAACCTAGGTGTGAGGAGCTTAGATCTAGTGTGAGAGCTAGATTTGGTGGCTTGGAACTTGAGGGAGGTGATTTCTAGGGGTTGTGAGACTTTGGCCTTGGGATTCCAACTCCCAAGAGGTAAAACCTAACTTTCCCCTTCCTAATTATTTTTGTGTAGTGTAATTAGTGTTGTAGAACCTTCCTAGACCCTAACCCTACCCGTAGGAGGAAGTTGGAACTAGTTTGGGTGAGTTTAGAAACTTTGACATTAGGTTTTGTGTCGAATTCGGGTGGAATCCGAATTTGGCCCAATTTTGGGTGATGCCCTAGGTTAGATGGACCTAGGTAGACGTTGTCGAGTGTCTAGAGGGTGAGTGCGTGTCTCCGTTCGGACACGGGAAGCCGTGTCGCAGAGAAACGGGCGTTTCGGGCGAAATTGAGGCTTTTCATTATCGCCGATTCTAAGTGCGTGTGCGTTTCCACCACGGACCTAGAATCGATGCGGGAGCACATTTTCTAGGATCTAGACATCGTGTAGAGCGCGTGGGTAAATTTTGGGCCGATTCCGAGTTCGTTTGGTGTGCGTTTCAGGAGATTTTCCGAGCCGCGCACCACGTGTTCGTCGAAATGACCGAACGGCCATTTCGACTTGGTTTCCTCGTTTCGGGCTTGTGCGCGCGTTGGGTTAGTATCGGGGAGTGTGTGCTAGAGTTTTCGAGTTATACTTTATATATTTTTGGGCATTGGTGAGTGTCGGGGTCGTTGGGCGTGAGTGGGGCGTGTGGGTTGAGTGTCGTGTGCATGGTTGTGTTTGTATTTGTATGTGTCTATATATATATATATATATTTATATATATGTATGTGTGTTTATGTATATATATTTATATATATATGTGTGTATTTATATTTATGTACTTGTATATGTATATGTCTATGTGTATATATATATATGTATATGTGTAAGTGTGCTTGTGTGTGTATATGTGTATATATATATATAGGTGTATGTATATATATATAGTTGAGAGTGTGTGTAGATATATAGATATATAGATATATATCAAGTGTATATATATATGTAGCTATGTATATATATTTATGTGTGTGTGTGTATTAGTGTGTGAGTGTGTTAGTGTGTGTGTTAGAGTGTGTGGATGAGTGTATATATATATAGATATCTAGTTATATATATATAGATATATATGTATGTATATATATATATATATATAGTGATATATATATATATATATATATATATGGATGTGTGTGTGTGTGTATGTGAGTTGGAAGGGGGGGTTCCAGACTGCAGCAAGGAGCAGCTGCTGCTGCACTGCAGCAGCAGCACAGCAGCAGCAGGAATAGCTGCAGCTGCAGCAGTACAAAGAGCAAGAGCAGCAGCATCAGCAGTAGCATGGAGCAGCAGCAGCAGGAATAAGAAGCTTCAGCAGTAGCAGCGGGTAGTAGCTAGTGAGGAAGAGAGTTTGATATATAGATATATATATGTTGATAGATAGGTAATAGATAATAAGTTAGATAGATAGATAGTAGGATAAATAGATAAGATAGCTAGTTAAATAGTTATTAGATATTTAGATAGATAGATACTAGATAGGTAGATAGATAGTTTTATCTATCTAAGAGATAGATATCTATATACCTATAGTTATATATATATATATATAGATATCTTGATAGGTATATATATATATATATGTTATGATTAGGTAAGGAAATGGGTATAAGTGTATATGTGTGTGTGGATATATATATGTATATAGGTAGATACCTACTTAGATATATATATATATATGATAGATATCTATATTACCTAGCCTAGATTAATAACTAGGTGCATAATTAATAGCTAGATAGCTAGTTAGAGGGTTTTAGAGCGAAACCTCAATACCTTGAGATACCGAGGTATCTCGATACCTTGAGATATTCAAGGTATTGAGTTTCGAGCGGGGTATTTGAGCATTAGCCTAGGAAATGCTTGGGAGTGATTTTTATATGTTTATATATATATAATTACGCGTGCTAGCATAGATTTTAGCGGGTTTAAGCGGGATGCGTGGCCTAGGGCGAGGTATCGGATACCGAGGGTATCCCGGTATCTCGATTAGGCGAGTTTGTGAGTTTAGTAGCTTAATGAGCTCGGTTTGACCTAGAATTTCAGGGGCACCCTAGTTTGACCTAGCTTTGACCAAATTTGTCCTCGTTGACCGTAAAAGTCAACGTTTGACCTAGTTTTGACCTAGAGTTGACTTTTTGGACCCCGAGTTGACTTTTTGACCCGAATTTCGCCGGTTTGACCCGTTCGACCTAGAATAGCCCTAGAAGCCTGTTTTTAATTATTTTATATCAGTTTAAATGCTTAGAACCCTGTTTAATCCTTGCTTTTCGCATTAGGTCCCTGCGACACCGGTCCGGATCTCGATCCTCATCAATTGCTCAGGACATCAGGCGAGTACCTACCTCTGATAGTTTCCATTTCATGATAGCGTTTATATCACCTGTTCTAGAACTGTAATACTTGATTCTGACACATTGTTACACGAGCTGGTGCTAGTAGATCCCGTCATGAGATGCTATCCCCCTTACCGTGTTCAGCGGGTACTCTATCACGTGTATTTCATCATGTGCTTCGGGTATTGATTCTCATGTGCTATCATGTGCTTATTGTGCTCTCGCCTTCGTGTGCGCGAGCTATTATCATGTACGTAGCGTGTTGTGGTTGGATCCAATGGTATTAGTGGGGGAGGGGAGTAGTGAGTTGGTTATGTGATCAAAGCCAAACAGTATTCATGTGTATGTCGGTTATGCAACTCACGCATAACGGAGTTATCTTAGTATTTTTCATGTGCAACCTAAGCCGATCACATAACGAACTTGTGCTCAAGGCACTTAGCTAGTATTCATGTTTCTCACCTGCAGTTACTTTTCCACTACTTGTATTGTTCTCCAGTTTACATTGCAGCTACTTATTGTGCTCCAGCACATATTTATTTTCTGTGCATCTTGATTACTTTTCTATTGCTCGTCATATACACCTTACCATGCATTTGGAGTTGCTTTCAGAGTTATGTACTTCGCTCCAGTCCTGACTGGGCATATTTTTTCCAGAGGATCCTGAGGACTATTGCCCTACGTTCTACGGGCCTGGTATTGACGACTGTTGTGACCCTGAGATCGAGGAGGAGTGCGCCGAGGTGACGCCGATAACACCCTAGTTAGCTAGGTGAATTTTCTGGGTTATTTCCAGTGGTTTGTATTTTGGATGACTGTACTTATTCTTTTGTTGCTTGAGATGTTGTAGCTATTTGTAGACTTGGACTGTATTATTTTGGATTGTCTTGCTCTCTTGGTTCTGTTTCTTTGTTTATATCATATCGTGCTTATATTCTTCCTCTAGATTTTGTGATTGAGATCATTGATATATATATTGCGTGGTTGCCTCCTTTGGGAGAGGATTTTATATATATATTGCGTGGTTTTGCCCTCCTTTTGGAGATGTCATGCCGGATTTTCAGTGAGATATAGATAGATATGGTTGACCTAGAACGGACCTTTACAGCCTTCTACCGCCGATTCTGCGGCGTAGGCTGGACGTACCCACGGCTCATGCCCGATTTTCGGGTGCGGGTCGTGACAAGAAAGGAGAGAGAAAATACATATATATACTAAGAGAGAAGAAAAGAGGATTTAGTCGTGGGTCCACCCAAAATGAACCGAACCAAGTGTCCATTCTACATGCGGGTCCTAAATCGGATCTATGGCAATGCCAATAGATATTCTACTGGTCTCGAGTAGTCTCTATCAACAACAAAAAAATAAAACAATAATAAAATGACATAAACCAACATATAAAATACAGCAGAAAACATTATCAGAAAAAATTAAATTATAAAAATTCAAAAAATACCAAATCTGAAATCGAATGTGACAATAACGAGTGTTTGTCGTTTGAACCGTCATTTTGGCCAAAACAATAAACCAAATATTGTATTTTTGTGTTTGATATTTTCATCATACAGACTGATCGAAAATACCACGCTTGTAAGAGCGCAATTGTCATTTATATGGAACCTCTATCATTTTAAATAAAAACTAAACTAGTTTCAGTCTAGACAAAAATCAGTAACTAGCACGCTGTTTAGAGCTAATATAAACTAAAATACCGATATGTCAGTGATATAATTGGTATATTACGATTAAAAAAAGAGTTATTGAAATACAAAATTGTTATGTTAGTGGCATAATCGGTCCATAATAACGATAAGTATGAAACATGCCAGTTTTATCAAATACAAAATTGACATTCTATAATATACTAGAATACACAAGGTCCAAATATCATATCTCAGAGCATCCCGGTCAAAATTTACAATAAAAAAAATCTAAAATAAATTAAATATGTATAAAAATAGTAAAAATTGATACAGTAATATAAAATAATCTTTGGTGTCAAAACATAAAAAAATATGTGCTAAATAGTAATGTAAAATCAAAAATATAAAAATTGAAATTCTAAATTAAATTTTACTATTATACAAAATGGACTGTTATATTCTGGAAGTAGAAAATTTTAAACTCAAATTATAGCTCTTGGCACAAAACCACTAGAAATTTGCAACCTAATTCTACTCAATGAGCTTCTATCTTCTGAATGTAGAATCTAAAAATTGGAATGTGTTTTTACTATTGATGTGCTCTGAAGAGCATACTAGTGTGTATTGCGTCCTATCCGTACGTGTCCTACGGAGACCTCGGAGAGAAAATGGAAGCAAAGGCATGAGAAGAGAAAATGGAACACAATCATGGCCGACCCCACGCCAAAAGTCACTAGTCTTCTTCTCTTTTCTCTTTCATCTCTTCTTCTCTCTAGAAATGTGTATAGTGTTGAAACGTTGAATACATTTTCATAAAAAAAAGGGACAGTAGGATTCCTCTCTACAAAGACTGCAGCTTTATGCAATCTTCCATCACCACCACTCCATGGCTCTCCTCTCCCTCTCCATCTCTCTCCTCTTCCTCCATTCCTTCTCTCTTCTCGCCCTCTCCCTCAACGACGAAGGCCTCGCCCTCCTCTCCTTCAAGTCCTCCATCCAGCAAGACCCATCGAACTCTCTACTCAACTGGAATTCCTCCGACTCCACCCCCTGCTCCTGGAACGGCGTCACCTGCAAGTCCTCCCAAGTCGTCTCCGTCTCCATCCCCAACCAGTCCCTCCTCGGCACCCTCTCCCCATCCCTCTTCTCCCTCCCCTCTCTCCGCCACATCAACCTAAGGACCAACAAACTCCACGGGCCCCTCCCATCTTCGCTCCCCACTTCGTCCTCGCTCCAAAGTTTGGTTCTTTATGGCAATTCGCTATCTGGGCCACTCCCGTTTTCCATCGACAAGCTCTCCAACCTCCAAAGTTTGGACCTTTCCCACAATTCCTTCAATGGGTCACTGCCCATTTCTTTGGAAAAGTTGAGGAGATTGAAAGCTCTCGACTTGAGCCATAACAACTTCAGCAGCTCCCTCCCTGTCGGCTTCGGGAATAGCCTGCCTCAGCTGCAAAAGCTCGACCTTTCGTACAACGTTCTCTCCGGTTCGATCCCGGCCGACATCGGCAACCTATCTAGCCTTCAGGGGACTGTCGATTTCTCGCACAATTCGTTCTCCGGCTCGATACCGGCGAGCCTCGGCAACCTGCCGGAGAAGGTCTATATCGACTTTAGTTACAATAATCTGAGCGGTTCGATACCGCAGAATGGTGGGTTGGAGAATAGAGGACCAACCGCTTTTGTCGGCAATCCGCTCCTTTGCGGCCCGCCGCTGAAGAACCCTTGTTCCTCTTCGTCCGGTGCTCCGGTAGCCAATCCGTTTCTTCCGGCCAACTACCCGCCTTCGGTCGTCGAACCGAGTGACGGTTCGAGCCGAAGTGGTAAGGGTCTTAGCAGAGCTGCCGTGGTTGCGATTGTAGTGTGTGACGTGATCGGCATTTGCTTGATAGCATTGGTGTTCTACTATTGTTACCGAAGAGTGACAAGTAAAGAAGTTGGCAACGGGTCCAAAGGAAGAAAAGAGTGCTTGTGCTTCACTATGGAGGAATCCGAAACGTTGTCGGAGAAAGACGAGCATCTCGATCTTGTGCCGTTGGATCGGCAAGTTCGGTTCAACATGGACGAGTTACTGAAGGCTTCGGCTTTCGTTCTGGGGAAGAGTGGGATTGGCATTGTGTACAAGGTCGTGTTGGAAGATGGGCTCATATTGGCTGTGAGGAGATTGGGGGAAGGAGGATCACAGAGGTTCAAGGAGTTCCAGACCGAGGTCGAAGCTATTGGGAGGGTGAGGCATCCCAACATTGTCACACTGAGAGCTTATTATTGGTCGATCGACGAGAAGTTGCTTATATATGATTATATACCAAATGGCAATCTTTCGTCGGCAATCCATGGTACAGCTCACTCTATTCCTTCCCTTTTAGTTTGATTGATTGCTCTTATAAGTACTTAGATTTCAATTTCCTTTCATGTGATTAAATTGATAAAACATAGCGGTGCATGGCAATGTCCTTAACTTTTTTGCTAATGATCATATACTTTATGATCCTGGAACAAGTTATGTACATAGAAATACAAATCTGCATGTTTGGTTATGGGAAAATTTCTCTTAATTTATTGGAATAATTGCAGCAGGGCACATATATAAGCAGTATATTTTTTGTTAAATTCAAATCGAGTATTTATAATACTTTATATCCTTCAGATTTAACTATCATTTGCATAGATTAGTGTAGAACAGTGGTTTTATGATGCACTATTGTCATATAAGGTAGTTATATTTTACTCATGGTCTAGGAATCATGGACACTCTAGAAATCCATGTTGTGTCGGACACGTATTATACACACCAAAAAACATTAAGACGCCAAATTAGGTGTCAAAACCATGTGGTTGTGTCAAATTGTGTCTGTGTTGTATCCGTGTAACATAGCTCACGGATGATCTTTAAAATCTTAGATTTGTCAATCTCTTTGTTATTAGAGGTTTTGTCTTCAATTTAATCATCATAATTTGCACAAGTGCATATTTCCAGTAAGTTATTCATTGTTGAAGTACCAACCTGGTACCTACGTGGACCTAAGTTCCATTCTAATACTCGGATCCTAGCCTTTGTTTTGTTTTGTAAAGTAGTAAGTTAACCATGAAAGACCTAGATTACTTTGTAAGAGTCTTGTACAGTAGGCGTGGACTTAGGATTGATTTGCTCGTTATAGAAATAAAACTAGGGACATGCTTATGACAATCTAAAAAGTGAGTCACAATTGCCATAACAACGAACATTGCTAGGCGAATTTTATGCAATAGTGTCATAAATGGTGCAATTTCTTACTCGAATCTTGGTATTCTACAATCAAGGCGATCATATGACAAGCGGAACATACATTGCGACAGTGCTCCATTTTTTTGGCCAATGTTAAGGGCACTATACAGTTTACTAGGGGGCAACACAAATGTTCAAAGAAATTAATTACCAAATGCCCTTGACAAATTGTAAGGGGGCAACACAAACTAAAGTATGAAATATAAATTTTTTGTCCTCCTTTTCCTTTCCAAACCTAAATCTTAATCAATGTTTTTTTTTTTTGTATAGTTTCTTGGTAGATAGTCCTATTTGGAACTATTTCTAAAGTTCCGAACTCCACTAATTGACTTTTGGAGCTTCAAAATCGAAACAGTCATGTTTGGGACGATGAAGGACACCGAAATTTTGGCAATCTTGGATATGGCACATGACTGCCAAAATTTCGACAATCCTTAATACAGAGAAATGTCTTCAGGACTGTCACTCCTAAAATTTTGGCAGTTCAACCATCATGTCTTTCGCTTCTTGGTTATATAGTATTCCAAAATCACATGATGCCCGTGTCGTTCGTTTGTTTTTTGATGGTAGTTTGCCATCCTTGAGCGTTCTCTATCAATGAGAAAGAGTGGACATTGTAAGAATGAGATTTGGTGTTTCTGTTAAATCAAATTCCCTTGGTAAGGAATTCATCTCTACTACTTTGTTTTTGAGATAAAATTTATCAAGGAAGGCATTTTAGGTAGATGATGAGCATCATGTAGATGCATCAAAAGATATTTAAACTTATGTTTCCGGGTACTAGAAAATCTTACAAAATACATTCTCTTCATGACCGGCTACTGATGATTCTTTCGTTCTTACTTGTGTTTCTTACTTCAGGTAGAGCCGGTACAATGTCATTCCAACCGTTACCCTGGGAAGTCCGTTTAAAAATCATGAGAGGAATAGCCAAGGGGTTGGCTTTCTTGCATGAGGTCAGCCCAAAGAAGTACGTCCATGGAGACCTCAAGCCTAATAACATCCTTCTCGGGATGAAAATGGAACCATATATATCCGATTTCGGACTGGGCCACCTTGCTAACATAGCTGGAGGATCCCCATTGCTTCAGTCGAATCGAATGCCTTCCGAGAAAGAGCATAACGAGCAGTCTGAAGTCTCGACGAGTCCAGTCGTTACTACTGCGTCGTCTTGTTATCAAGCTCCTGAAGCCTTGAAGACCTTGAAGCCGTCTCAGAAATGGGATGTTTACTCTTATGGGGTGATTTTACTTGAGTTGATCACTGGGAGGTCTCCGGTTGTTCTGCTGGAGACGTCAGGCATGGATCTGGTTCAGTGGATTCAGTTCTGCATTGAGGAGAAGAAGCCGTTAGCAGATGTTTTGGACCCTTTTCTAGCTCAGGTGCTGGATAAAGAAGAAGAGGAGATCATTGCAGTTCTGAAGATAGCTTTAGCTTGCGTTCAGGCCAACCCTGAGAGGAGGCCATCGATGAGGCATGTCGTTGAGACCCTGAGATGTTAACTAGTGCAAAGCTAAGCGATCCTTAGCATCTTTGTACATTGAATTTGAAGTGTCGAATGTGAATTAAAGCCAAGTTTGTATGAGAAGCATCGAGTTTTCGTTGCATTTGTCTACAGCAGTGGCCTATCTCTTGCTTTTCTCTGCAGCTGTTAACACTGATCTGTGTAGTTCTTCTATATACTGGTTGTTTGTTATATCTGGAGTTGATAACAACGATATAGTTAGGTCCTTTTGGGAGGATTGGTAGTATGAATGTTGATTTCTTCTGCCTCAATTCTTTATCAGTGCTGTGCAGCACCAAAATACATTAGGACACAAAAATAAATACCGTGTCTGTATCATGTTGTAGCTGTGTCCGTAAGACGTAGCTCTAATCAAATGAATACATAGAATGGTGTTTTCTTGGCATCGAGTTTTCGTTGCATTTGCCTATGGCAGTGCTCTCTCTTGCTTTTTCTCTGCAACTGTTACAGTGATCTGTGTAGTTCTTCTATATACTGTTGTTTGTTATATCTGGAGTTGATAACTACGATATAGTTAGGTCCTTTTGAGAGGATTGGTAGTCTGAATGTTGATTTCTTCTGCATCATTCTTTATCAGTGCTATGAAGCACCCAAATACGTTAGGACACAAAAATCAATACCGTGTCTGTATCATGTTGTAGCTGTGTCCGTGAGACCGTAGCTCTAATCAAATGAATACATAGAATGGTGTTTTCTTGGCTGAGAGGAATCAGAACCCCAATGACAGTTTTGTTAAACAAAATTTGGGGACTCCCTGTAGGCATCAATCTAGCCTGGGGATCTGGCTTGGGGGATGGTTAGTTATGTTGCATGATTATAGCACAGATACAGATAAGGACACGATACGAATATTAACGGATACAATATAGGTGGCTAGACAACGCATCCTATCATTAGTCATAGGTTCCAATGGCCCTCCTGTACTTGTTAATGACCCAACCGTAATCTTATACTACAGTTGAGAGCTGTGGGGAGTGGAAGCCAGTAGATTTCTCAATTATTAGAACAGATGATAGTGATACAAAGTGAAGGTGCTGCTAACAAACTTTTATGATTGCCATTTCTGGACCTTTCTTCCTCACATCACAGGTAGTAAAGCCTATGATTGAGAATTGGCTCCCTTGTAACTCTGCTCTCGATATTGTCGTGACGATCTCTCTGTTGAATGTATGTTCGAGGGAACGATATCTTTGTTTTTTTTTTTTCTTTTTTCTTTTCGAGAGAATCATCCCCATTTGGTTCGCGAAAAGGTGTCGATTCCGTTTGAAAAAAGTTTCCAATTTGGACACGCTTATTACATTATGTCGGAACACCAACTGAGCCTCCAACGGCGTCGGTCCAACTCTGACCATCAACCACAACTCACCACTGTGAAGTGTTATTCATACATGAATTATTTAGTTTTAGGATGTCGTATAATAATCAAAATTTGTATTTAGATTTCTATAATAGTAGTCAAAATCTGAGTTTATTTTGAAGGTTAACTTGGACTGACCGTCTAAAATGGAAATATACTGAAATTTTGAATAAAATGGATACCTAAACGATATGTAGCGGTGTCAACCGTCGAAATGAGATTGACTCTCTCTTATAAACAATATGCACGCAAATTTTGTATATTATATGATAACCTAAAACTAAATAACACTACGTACATTCTTCTTGAATCTTGACTGACTAATCCATGTGGGCAACAAAAACTGGTAGTACATAAACTTAACGGGTTGGAACCCAGAATACCCGAATGCACTAATAAATGGTCGGGTCGGGTCGGGTCGGGTCGGGTTGACACGTGTACCCATTGAAGTTCTAAATTCAACCTTTCCTGACCTCCCGAGTCCCGATTCCAAATCCACCTCTCTCTCTCTTGCTACTCCTCCCAAACCCTAACCCTAGGGAGCAGCAGCACCGGCGACGATTGACGCCGTCCGGCGGCATTAAATCATCCGACGACACCGGCGAGCTCTTCTGAATCTGTGGGTATAATTTTTGTTTTCCTTCCTGTCATTTGAGATATAAAATCCAGTCATCCAGTGCCATTTTTGGAAGCACGGACACGCCGAAACGTGTCCGTGTCGGAAAAGTACAGTAAATATGTGATGTGTCGATGTCTCTGTGTTTGTATTCGTGTTTTTGCAATATAGGTACCAGTAAATCCTCAAACCATACACTTGGACACGTGCTCGAGCAGAAGATCTGGTATTTATGTTGAAGGAAAAGATAAGGACACGACGCGATACGGAAACGAACCTATTTTCGGAGTGTGTCCTGATACATATCTGATGTAGTCACATGCCACAGGGTGCAGAGAAGGGCAGTAACTGAGGGAATGGACAAGTCAGCCACTGTTACAACTGCCATAACTGCCACCATAACTGCCACAACAAAAGAGAAAGCATCAGATTGTTATAAATAATAGGAAGAGGGAAGAATGATGTATGCAAGAAATGAATACTTAGCTTTTAGTTGTTTTCTCTTCTTGAATTGTAACCAGTTTCTTCTTCATATTCAATAAACATACTGCAGCTTCAACAATTTAATGGCTGGAACCTTTAGGTCTCCTCCTATCCATGGTTCCATGGGGAAGAGACCTAAGATGTCCTATTGTGTATTCTACAGTAGTCTTTGGTGTCCAATATGCATCCGACATGGATTTGTCACCAATTTTTGAGGTGTCCCTGCTTCCTTAGGTTGGTACAAGTCTTTCTTCACAGCTTCTCTTTCAAAATTTGATTTAATTCCGGGCATCCATAATGACATCAATACCTTTTTAATCCTATCTCTTGTAAATTTAAAGTAGGCGCTCCAATATGCAACAATGGAACGTTCAATCACCCTTTCTTATCATTAGTTTTGGCTCAAAGTTTACAATCCTCCAAACTTACAGGAAGAGGAAAAACCCTTTGGCATTCTATATTATTATGTCAAATCAAGAGTCAGTTTCAACTTATAGCTAAGGATGTCTTCGGAAGATTTCACATGAGAAATCAGAAACGTTATCCTCCTTTATTTCACAAATATCAATTCTGATAGTGTTGTTTATATATTTGTTTGTAGAGTTAGGTAAAGATAAAATGAGATATCAATAAGATGAGAAAAATAAATTCATGATATTTAGAATTTGTATTCAGGCTATAATTTTTCAAATCCACGACTTCAAGTATTTTAAGATTTTGGATCTCCATCCAGTCATATAACCCCCAATAATGAAACATTTCTTTTTGGGAACTCATCAAATACTACAAAATAATTATGAATTACTTGTGCATCACATGCACCCTAAGCATATTGAAACTTGAAAGTCCAACTTCAATGTTATAAAGAAAAGTACTCCTTAGAACCTTCACGAGTTTTCTTGTTTTACTAATCATCAAAAAATTTAGAATAGTTTTAATATATAACCATCAACATTTACTACAACTATGGAGTTTTACTAGTGGCAAAGACTTTAACATGTTATCACAATAATCTAGGTTTGGAACTCCTTTGGCACGCATTTTAGGCACATTTTGCAAAAAATAATACCGTTGCGTGAATACAACTCTTTGTCTAAAATGGACCTTCAACTTGTGGTGGAATGTTAGAATAATATAAATATGTAACTCTCATAACTCTAGAGTTTTTGTGTAGTGATATGGACTTTTAACAAATACTTGGTTCCTTGCCTATCTAAAAGGAAGGATCAATCAAATGAGATTCTAGGCTACTAGGAATCAACAATTTGCAGAGATCTCTGTTGCACAGACACAAATACGACATGACAAGAATGTGATGACACGTACACAACACATCTTTTGGAGTGTGCTAGTGTATTTTGGATTGTCCGGGTTGTCCGATGTGACATGACCCAAAATTTTGGAGTGCCCATGCTTTCTTGATTGAGATTGTACGCTAAGAGTAAGATCTAAATGGAGTGAGCTTACGTGCTAGTTTTGCAAAAGACTAGTGCCTAAAAGGAGATAATTTTGGACTGATTTTGCTATATCCAAGAAAGAAACCGTCTAATTGGAAACCATTTGAATCATTATCTAGGCTGTCGAATCAAGACAAGTATAATGCATTATTTACTTGATTATTGATTGTATCATGTATTGAAGATACATTGTTAATACAATCATACATATATTTATAAACTGAACAATCTAGCAACAAAGAGGAGTATCGTCAAGCATTAAGAGACATTTAAATGACAAGTTCATCGTAAGAAAAAAATGACAAATTCATCGTAAGATCGATAATTGAGAAGAAAGGATGTAACATTTGTATTACATGATGATATTATTTGTGACCACAGCATCATTCCATCAATACAAACTTAACTATTAAGAATCAGATAATTGACATTCAAAAGAAGTTTTGCTATACATTATGTTTCTTAACAATTTATAACCTTTTACCACAGAAAATAGAGGTGGAAATCCTCCAAGAAAAGATCCAAAACAAACATATAGAAGGCTAAAGAATCGATAAACAAATAATACAACCTATAGCAATATTGAAAACAAAAATGTCTTGTATGTAGAAATTCTCCGAGTTGTAAAGGTAAGACCATCCTGGCTAAGAAGACTGGTAAGAGCAACACGCCTGAATGCCGTAAAAGTATATTGGAGACTAGTAATCACTTAGCAAAATGTCACAAAAATGTCATGTATGTAGAAATTCTCTGAGTTGTAAAGGTAAGACCATCCTTTTCAACTTTGCTGGCCTGAATGCCGTAAACGTATATTGGAGACTAGTAATCACTTAGCAAATGACTTCATGTGGGTTCAAATTGATGTCTTCTTATATAATGTGGTTACAATATTTCCAAATGTCCTATAGCACCAAGGCAAAAATGAGAGAATGAGATTTGAAGTCTCGGGAGAAGTTAGATGCAATCATGCCACCGTTGAATATGCTAGATGCTGACATTAGAGATGTTTTATGAAGTAGTTGGAAAGGAGTTGGAAAGGAAATGCCCGTTCAACTTATAGCTAAGGGTGTCTTCGGAAGATTTCATATGAATATATGGTTTTTACACTTTTGATCATTTCTGTTTTTACTTGTTTTAGGTTTTTCTTATGTTGGAGATCTGTCATGGACCACCGCCCTTGATGAGTAAGCTCCGTAAGCCTGTTCTTCGTTGGTTGACCTGTCCCCCGGTTAAATGAATGTCAGGTGCTCCCCTCCCCGAAATCTTATCACGGTGAAAGAATCTTTTCATGTACACGTTTCTTCCATAGAAGGCAAAGAGTTGAAAAGGCCGGTATGATTCAGACTAGCATTTCTTCTTATTCTATTCATTATTTTTGTCTTTGCTGCTACTTTTGGCATGTTCAAATCAATTGGTTATTCGGGCATTGTACTGTGTTCTCGATGTATTTCAAATTTAGTTTTTGATGTGGAAAGGTTTCTTGTGTTGTTATGTGTGTACACTCTAGTTATAACTAATATGGGCAGTTTTTACTTATAACAACCCATTATCAATTGAGATCCGTTGATGTTATAGACGCCTATCCAAAGCCTTTATGGATGCATATCCCTTCTCTAATCTTCAGGGGATGCTCTTTTCTCCCTTCTCCTTATAAGTTCATTATGATCTATAGATTTATTTTATTAATTTATTATTATATATATTTTTCCCGGAACATCTCCATTTGTAGTTTTGTACTATGTATAGCTAACCATGGTTTTGGTTAGATGTTAATATTAGATCACTTTACTCTTGTACTTAAACAGGGATCATCAAAGATGCTTTCTAGGATTGCACAGATTCGACTTGTGAGCCAGCATCCTGAGGTTTATGAGCCATATGATGACTCATTTGCATTGGTTGATGCCCTCTTGGCTGACAGGGTCCACCTTGTTGATCACCAACCGCTGTTGTGCATGGAAATTGGCTGTGGTAGTGGCTATGCACTTCTCTTGCTATCATGCTTGGACTGGAGACCTGTGGAACTCAATACTTCACCACGGACATCAATCCGCATGCTGTTGAAACTACTCGCAGAACCCTAGAAGCTCACGGTGTTCATGCTGAGATTGTCATGACCAATATTGCGTCAGGTCTTGTGAAACGGCTCGCAGGGATGATGGATGTGGTGGTAGTGAATCCACCATACGTGCCCACACCAGAGGAAGTGGTGGGCCAGGATGGGATCTCAGCTTCTTGGGCTGGAGGAGAGAACGGACGCAGGGTGATTGACAAGATCCTTCCTATCGTTGACGAGTTGATGTCGGAGAAGGGGTAGCTGTATATGGTCACACTTACGGCCAACAACCCTTCTGAGATATGCCGGATAATGAGGGACAGAGGTTACGGGTCTAGAATCATCGTCCAGAGGTCGACAGAGGAGGAGAACCTCCATGTTATCAAGTTCTCGAGGGAGGGTGGTACTGAAGGGAAGGAAGGGGCTAGGGCTGGTGGCTGGGTCTTGGCTTTGGTCTTATGGAAGAACAATGGTGCAAGTAGAGTTAAATTTCAGGCAAGGACAGCAGACTTGGATATGGAAGATTGACTGGGTATGAATGAGCTCCTACTAAGCTGTTTTCATGTTCCGATAGTTTGAAAAGGAAAGGAAGAATTACGGTTGTAAATTTTGGGGTTCGATGTGCCTTCGAAAATCAAAGGTTATTCATTATGCTAATCCTAGCTGCTTAAGAAAAATGTATCCTGTGTATAGCTTCCTTTCTCTTATAGAAGTGGAAACTTAATTTCATCACGGTCCATCCACAGAGGGACACTACAAATTTTGTAACTTGATTGTTGTACTTAAAACCCAACCACAAGTAGTTGTTGTAGGTCTGGTTGCACTTTTGCAGCAAGATGATCTGCAACCAGACCTACAGCAATAAATCGCAAGTTTGCCATGTTGTTTGTCTGGTATCATTTTGTGTTGCACTCTCGTATTATTCCCTTCTTTTCTTCTAACCTTTTCACTGACCATTCAACCTGGTAAATGCATTAATGTTCAGTAATGCTACAGCTCTACCGCTTGTAACAAATAACATGACAAGTCTATTACAATAGCCACTTTTGTAAAGCTTTTCGGGAATTGATACCAATTTTAGAGATTATCTAGCCTGCCATTTTTCTTTTGTTTGAAAAGCATCATTCCATCAACAAACTTTGTTTGGTAGATCTGCTTTATTTCACCTAGTGTCTTTGTTCGGCTGTCTTTGAAAGCATAAAGAAATAATGCTGTTTGTTTCCCAAAG